>CM029369.1:23843262-24011082 GCA_017165825.1 Hepsetus odoe | reverse complement strand
CTCCCAGGCAGAAAATGGATGGGTTTTTCTAAAATGTAGTTAAACATGTTTGATCTCTGTGGATTTTTTTTTTTAAATAAAGGAGAGGGGACAGCATTCCTTCCCTGGAAAGGGCCACAAAATATAATCCTATGTATGAGAGCGATGCAACGACAGGCTACAGCCATTACTACCGGCGCTACCCTGAGCCCCCGATACACAGCAGCGCCAGTGCTGAGACTTCAGCGGACTTCAGCAGTGAGGAGATACGCCACATATATGAGAACAGTGAACTTACCAAGGAGGTACTTTACTGTGTGCTAGAGTGACTGTTGAAATGATATATGTGACAGGCTTGAAGAAGTCCAAAAAACATGGTGAGGCTATTTACCTTTAAAACAAGGTCTACTAGCGTAGCTTTTTTTGGAAATATAGACTGAATATTGAGAATGAGAGTTAGAATTGATATAGTTCTATAGTTACCATAGTCTTCTTAATTAAAGAGCTTTTTTTGGAAAGATAGACTGAATATTGAGAATGAGAGTTAGAATTGATATAGTTCTATAATTACCATAGTCTTCTTAATTAAAGCCATTGCACTCCATTATACATTACATCACTGCACATTCCATGTAAAACTTATCCTATCAAAATAATACATGAGGTATTTGATCAATCTTGTTTAATCTCTGACATTTCTTTATAGGAAATTCAGGATCGGATTCGCATCATTGAGCTATATGCTAAAGATCGTCAGTTTGCAGACTTTGTTAAACAACATCAAGCGTAAGTATTGTATTTGTTACTTGACGAGCTATGTCAAGTTTACTGTCTTTGTGTATGTGTCTCATCCGGGCACTACATACTTGAGAGAAAGTTAATCTAGATCAAGTATTTTAAAGATATTATACATACACACATGTTAAGCATTGTGAGTGAGTGAGTAGAAGCAGTGGATTTCATTTAAATGGATCTGTGGTCATTTATGAATAGGATAACACTGAATACAGTTGCAAAATCTTTGTTTTAATACACTGCCTTTCCAAAAAAATGTCTCCACCTGGATTTAACACAGCAAATAGGTAAGCGCCTCCCATTGGATAATTACTGCATGGATGATTATGTTTCAGCTGGCAACAAGTTATTTAACTGATGTAGTGAGTAGCTTCTCATTACTTAAACAACCATGTCGGAAGACACGTCCAGTGATTGTGGAAGGTGCTAATTTGGTTCAGAAGGGTCAAATTATTGGCATGCATCAAAGAAAACCTCTAAGGAGAAGCTGAAACAACTAAAATTGGGTTAAGAACTGTCCAACACATTATTAAAAACCGGAAGGATAATGGGGAACCATCATCTTCGTGGAAGAAATTGATCCGAAAAAAATCTTGAATGATCGGCGATCACTTAAATGGTTGGTGAAATCAAATCGTTAAAAAAACAACAGCAGAACTCATGGCTATGTTTAGTCATGAACGTAACAGCATTTCTGCATGCATAATGCGAATGAAACTCAAGGGATTGGGACTAAACATAGAAAACCACTGATCAGTGAGGCTAATCACAAAAACAGGCTTCAATTTGCTAGGGAGCATAGAGATTGGACTCAGGAGCAATGGAAGAAGGTCATGAGGTCTGATGAATCCAGATTTACCCTGTTCCAGAATGATGGGCACATCAGGGTAAGAAGAGAGGCACATGAATTGATGTACCCATCATGCCTAGTGCCTACCGTACAAGCCTGTGGGGGCAGTGCAATGATCTGGGGTTGCTGCAGTTGGTCAGGTCCAGGTTCAGCAACGTTATGTGCCCAAAGAAGGAGTTCAGTTGACTACCTGAATATACTGAATGAGCAGGTTATTCCATAAGTGAATCCATCCCCCTGAAGGCACGGGCATATTCCAAATATCAATGCCAGGATTCTTCGGGCTCAAAATATGTGGCTCAGGGAGCATGAGATGTCATTTTCACACATGGATTGTGGTGGCCCCACAGAGTCTGGAGCTTAATCTTTGGGATGTGCTGGAGAAGAATTTGCGCACTGGTTTGACTCTCCCATTATCTCTTCAAGATCTTGGCGAAAAATTTATGCAACTCTGGATGGAGATAAATAAAGCGGTCCAAAAAAATATTAGAGTGACTTTTTTTTTTGGATGGGCAGTGTATAGCAAAAGGGACTGGTGGCCTTTACATAGGGACTAGGCCCAGAAATTGGAAGGTCACGAGTTCAAATCCCAGACCTATAAGTTGCCCTGCGGTACCCTAAAGCAAGGTACTATCCCCATCACTACTCTTGCAGTCTGTGTATTGGTTAAATGCAGAGGATGCATTTTGATGGGGTTCACTGTGTGCTGTACTGTGTGCTTAGAATGAAAAATCGTTACTTTTACTGTCACTTACTGTTACAGTAGTTTAAGTGGTTCTTTATTGCCATTTCAGGAGCATGTCTCATCTTTGAAGATTGCCATTTAAATGACTAATTACCAAAGTGCTGTTGGTCCGTGTGCTTGACAAAATATATGGGACTACAGTCTTCTCTACAGTCTTCTTCAATATATATAGGAAATTAATTTGGGTGCTTTTGTCAAAGCAATAACACACATCTGAATCCTGAATTCATATTAAAAATTATGCTTGCTTCGTCATAAGTGCCTTGACTGTGTTTTAAGGGGCATGGTCTCAGCCTGTCTTTAGCTGGAGTTTAGAGATACAGAAATCATAAATGTTACTTGAAACTTGAAACCTTTTTGTTTCTTGTTTTAGTATTTATAGCCAAATTTAAATTAGCCCTTTTCATAAGCAACATAAACAGCAGTGATTTTTTAAATGTATGACTTCCATTGCATTGCAAATGATGTTATATTCTTTGTGAAACTAACTCTATAATGTTGACTCATTGTCTCACTAGACTGCTGGATCTCTTGTTGGGAATTCTATTTCAGTCTTTAATGCTTTGCTGACTCTGAGGTGCTACATGGTTTCAATTTCTTACATGCAATCAAACAGGGCCAAAAGAGATAAACCTGGAAAATTATTACTCTCTGACCGTTATGTTTCATTCTATCTTGCAGCTTGTTCTGAAATTCTTAAAATTAAATTATTCATCCAAAAGATAATAGTGATATGTGAGATCAAAAGAGGAATGTAAGAGAAAATGGTTGGAGATTTATATTTTTTATCTTGTACATATCCCTAGTTTTATCTCCAGCCAGATTTATTGTCTGAGTCACTCAAAAAATCCACACAATTGCAGAAACTAGAAAGGGTATGTTATACAGATCAAATTGTTAAAATTCGGAATAATTTTCATTTATGGCATTTAGCAGACGCTCTTATCCAGAGCAACTTCAATGTCCTGATTACAGGGACAGTCCCCCTGGAGCAATTCAGGGTTAAGGGTCTTGCTCAGGGACCCAGTGATGGTAATGCCAGAGGTGGGATTCGAACCTGAGATCTTTTGGGCCATAGGTCCACAGGCAAGTACCCTACCACTAGCCACCGTCACTGCCTCCTCTAGATTTAAAACTAAATCCTCTAGATTTAAAACTAGATTTAAAAAAACAAATTTAAAATTGGGCTCTTTGCAGCTAAGGTTTTGTGTTTTTTTATTTAATTTTTTTAAAGTTTCACATTGTTTTAATCAAGCACAATTATTCCTGAATAAAATGGCATTCTCTGTAGTGACACATAGGGGTGGGTAAAACCATGTAACCACTGGGCACTTGGATATAGTTTTTGGTCAAATCTTATTCAAGAAGCAAAGGTTTTCTCAATCAATTCAGAATATGTTTTGCTTTTGATGACTTCATAAAATAACACTTTTGTTTTTAGTTTTTTAACAACATTAGATCATGTCAGTATGATGGAAAATGTAAGAACTCTGCATCTCTGACTTTTTCTTGATAAATGTTTCCATGACAGTCAGTAATGTAATTCAAATTGAAAGGAAAATAATGGGGGCATTTTAAAATGTTATTATTGTTTATAAAAAATACAGATTTGGCTTCATTTGTAAAGTAGGTGATTGTTTAAAAATGAAAACAAATTACACAAATTAATTAGAACAGCTATGAAAGCCTTTTTTGCAAACTCTCTCTGAACCAAGGAGACCCAAACAAAACTTATCAAAGCCAATTTATGGTATATCTGCCATTTAGAAACCCCCTGTTTTTATTTTAAGGAAGTCCTCAATGTCCCTTACTTTTTTTGATTAAATTGACCATGTGTTTGTAAATATTATACCACTGCAAGAAGAACTGAAGACCAAATGCAGCCCACCATACTCTTCATACATCCATATATTTTCTGGCATTTTACTGTTTGACTTTTGCATTTTGTTACCAGTTTTGTAGATTAAGATACTGTGTATTATAAAGAACATTGTTTCTCTGTGTTTTTATAAATGGGCTGAAGTTAACTATTTTTTCAGTATTAAATGTATATACCATAAAGCATAAAATTGGGTTAAGACCGAATACAAATAAAGATTTTTTTTAACTCAATAATTTCAGATCTTGTATTTTATCCTCTATGTTTTTTCCCTAGAAAATGCTGCCCATTTGTTGGTAATGTAGTAAATGATGATAATACTTAATAATGTTTAACCCCTCCCCATTTGGCTGTGACCAATGATGGCAGGTATGACAATATCTCATACAAATATAAGCAATTATAAAAGGATAAAGGCAGTGTTCAGTTCTGTCTATTAAACAGTGTTTTTTATAGATTAGAAACCATAAGAATATGAAAACAGAAAGGCAGTGGTTGTGATATTAACAAAGTAAGAAAAAATAAATATAACAGAACCACACAATAACAAATCACTGGGGACATTAATGGCTAAATGCCAAAGCTCTCAGCTCCTGCTTAAAAAAGGTATAAAGCACAGCTTAAAATTTTGTTTAACAATTTAGAGACAGCCTACCCCATGCTCCAATGATACTTGCTAAATGAACAAATTCTAGCAGCTATTGCTTACAGAATATCATCCATAAGTATTTTCAAAATTTATATGAAAGTTACAATATATAAATAGTAATATTTACACATTATAATTGGACATATTACTTCAGTAGGACTCACCTACTGCTTTAAAAGTTCCCATGCATGAATCTGCATGAACGAGAAGGTCCTGGGTTCAGTTCCCAGGCTGAACTGATGCATGTCTTTTCTGGGTAGAGTTCCTTTTAGGTGTTCTGGTTTCCTCCCACCATTTAAAGGTATGCAAGCCCTGTGGATTAGAGATGCTAAATTGCCCCCAGTGTGAGTGTGATTGTCTATGTGTCTGCGATGTGATGAACTGGTGTCCAGGGTGTTTCCCCACCTTTGGCCATGTGAGAGCTGGGAGAGACTCCAGCAGCCCTCACAACCCTAATGAGGACAAGGGGCTATGAAAATGAGGGAGAGAGTAAAGAGAGTGTTTAAAGTTTTGAACATTGAGTGATTTGGTGAAAGAGAGTGTTTGGAAAAAGAAAAAGATTTTTTCTTTGCTTTACAATGAAGCTTTCCTTGTAAAGGAACAAAAAGATTAGAAGCTTCACTGTGAAGCAAAGATTACAGAGAAGATTACAAAGCATTACCTGGAGACTGGTTAATGTGTATGTAGATCCTGTCACATATCCTTTATCTGCCTAACCTGCTGCACATCTTTTGTGTGTGCGCACACACGCAGACACACTAAGCTGACTAATTTAGACCGACAGTTCACCTCCCAGCACTCTCCATCACAGCATCTTATACCTGGGATGGTATACCTCCTATTGGAAGGTTCACAAGATTCAAGATTCTTCATAAAGTTTTTTGGATGAAGGATAAGTGAATTGTGGAGGGAAAGTAAGATATGCTCCAAAAAATATGCTATAATTTACCTTTTTATAATGACAAAACATGATTATGATGAGCTTAATTTTCATCTTCTGTCAAATCATATTAATGTCAAGGATTATGCATTCATGGTTTGCCAGGCACAGGATAAGCTTATTGTTCAGGAAAGGCCAAGAAATACATAGTACTAATAGCAATTTGCATGCAATTGAGGTGAGACAACATGAACCCCCTGTGGAGCTTCTCAGCGTGCACTGGCCTAAATATATGGTATAAAGTTTTAAGCAAAAACCAACCCCTTTAGTTCTTAAATTCACCCTTGAAGTAGTGATGGCACTTAGTGGTAATCCCCAACCCTAATTCTTTATTAAACTAAACAACAACAAAAACAAATCATCCTAACCATTTATGAGCCTTTATTTTTAGAATTTTTTTTCCTAGAATTTCTAGAATTGCTTTGACCATTTAAGCAGAGACAACTCCATCAGATAGAATCGTGCAAAAGAAATACACAGTTCAGGTCATGTGGAAAATATTGACTGAGCTACATAAATTAAAGGAATTGTCCATAAAATGCATATTTAGCTACTACATATGGTAATGCCATATTAAGGGAATGAAAGAGATTATTTCTTGCTTAAACATCAGCAGACTCAAATGACAGATGGACAGAGAAACAAAGGGCAAGCTTGTGTGAACTACTTTACAAGTGCCTCAAGGTGGCAGTGTATCCTTGTACATATTGGGCAGGACACAGCTTTTCTATGGAAATCATATGCAGAGGCTTTCAGGCAATCTATTTTAGATTTTAATGTATAATGCTTAAATGTTTGTTTTTCAGAAAAGTGTTTTTTTATGTCATAGCTTGTAGTGTGAATTTGTAGTGTGCGTTTAATTATGAGTATTATTAAGATAATTTTTTTGTATGTTAAATTAAATAAAGGAGAAAATTGCCTTAAGGGGATAAATGGACATCTGTTCCTGACTCTGGATCCTTTCTACTTTCTGTAGCATACCAACTGTGAAGAGGAGAAAAAACTAGTGAAGTTAGAAATTCCATTACAAATGATCATATTGACATAAACTTTCATGCATTAGTGTGCTTATACAAGTCTGATTATTTTTTAATGGAGTTGAGTTGAGATTGGGATTTCCTGGGGTTTTTCTATGAGTAAGTGGAAATATAATCTTTTGCATCTGGCTCAATTTGTGTAATGTTATGTGGAACAGTCTTCCACTCTTAGCCAAAAGTTTATTCTCTTACATTTCTGGCATATTTAGTGATTTATTGCCCTAATAACTTTGCCCTAGTGATTTTATCCCCATCCCACATTGCTGACAGCTGCACTGAATGGGTCTTTGCTCTTTTTCTTGGACACACACAGAGTCACTCAGTCCTCACAAGCAGTACTCAACAGCAGAAGTTAATGGATTAGTACAAGTCTGATCCAGATAGCTGTTCTACGGTTTTTAGTTCCAGCTTTCAGCAGATTTGATGAGGTAGTTTTGGTCAGATGAACTAAAACTATAGTTTAGATTACAATTATTTAGTTTTAGTTAGTTTTGTTTTGAGAGCATTTTTATCTTTTGTTGTTTTCAGGCAGTCTGCAGCACAAGAAATCAAGATCTCTCTCAACCAAAGTAGGTGTGTAGCTAAAAAGGGCAACTGATTGACGAATTGACAAATTCAAATGGAGTCTTCAACACCTGCTGTATTAATTGTCAAAATCTGGGTAAAGACAACAAACATACATTTGGGGCAAATGCCTTCAGGTGAATTCCACATAGACCCATTATACGACAGGCTTGTCAGTTTGAGCAGTGGTAAAAACATGTGATCAGAATCAGACCATTTTCATATATAATATTCTTGCTGCAAAACTTCAGAAATACAGCCCTGGTCTTACCATGTTCATGCCTGTTGATGAGTTTACATTTATCCATGTTCATGTACGAGATGATAAGATTTATAAGATCTCTCAGCTTTTTTACCTGCTTCTTTTGTTGAAGTAAGCAGCAAATGTCTGTGTGTCAACTTCAGTGCAATCATAGTAATACATTTAGATCACCCTTTGAGAAAGCTGGAAAGTAAAACACGAGTAATCCTGTGACCAGTTGTTCTCTTGCCTGGAAAGCATGAGTGAGGATCATGCAGTCATTCTGCACTCCTCTGCTTGATGCATTTCTTGTAATCGTGCAGCAGTGCCAAGCTCTCAACATCTGTCTTGGAGACCAGCATGACAAACAAACATTGAGGGAACATAGATGGCCAATTGAAAGAAGGGAGAAAAACACCCATGTTTCCCAAACAGCCTAGAGCATGACTGTTAAAGTTGTGAACTACGCCAAGGCCTGGAACTAAATCAAGACATAGAAATGTTGGTGCAATAATGTCAAAGCTCAGAGCCATCATCATTGTGAATGCAGCCTGGTGACGATATCCAATACTTGGCAGGCAAGAATGTTATAAAGAAAAAAGGAATCATATGTTAAAAGCTTTCAACCCAATCAACTTTTTTAATGTTAAAACCCAAGGTTTACAAAGCTCCACTTAATTTCCTATAGAGTTAAGAGTGTTGAGCAGGTTTAGGACTTATAGACTGTCTGAGAAATGGGATTCTTTTTTATGCAATTGTTAGCACTGTTATTTTATTGTTGAGCATCTGCTATGTATTTATTTTTAAACACTTCTGAGTGTGATAGATTAAATTGTTCATGGTTAAATGAGAAAACATTAGCTCTACTGTTTCAGGCTCAAATCTTGATTCATGTGCTGTTTGAGCTTGTTTGGGCTCCTTTCTGGCTGGGAGTAATTGACAGCAGGTTTTTTTGTTCTGGGTCTGCAAACTAATGCAGAATCATCCACATGATTATTTAAAGGTAAAGAAGTGAGTCCTACTTGAAAGCTAAAGTTTTGATGTATGCTTAAGCTTCATCATGCAAAACTGGTATGGCTGATGAGAAATGGAAGGAGAGCCAAGCTGTTACATGTCTGACCTTCTTTATTAATATCTTATGTCTGATATCATACACAGGCACTATAGCACCAGTTTAAGGAATTGCATGGAATTCACAACTTCTGCCACATGCAGAAGTACTCCACTATCCTGCAGCTTTTCTGGGGTATGAGTGCAGGACTTTAGTTTCCTCATATGTTTTAACTTCCGCTGTGCTTTTGGAGAAAAGAAAAAGACTATGTTGATTGTGCGGGAATCAAATTTGATGTGCTAGTTCAGGCCTCAGAGGACGCAAAGTTAACACATTCAAGCTTATAGCAGTCTTACAGCAGATGCAGAAATACAACTGGAATTCAGGTGTTTGTGATGAATTTTCAGAAATACCAGGGTAAGTGTGGCCCATACAATTTGATCTAGAGTATCTTTCTGGATCATTTAAAAAAGTATCTGTTACGTTGTCTCATTTAGATGCAGTCTGATGAATGGAACTTATTCAATTATTGCAGCACATGAAAGGAATAATGGCCAATTGGCAAAAGAAAATATAGCAAAGGACAGAAGGTCAAAAATTAGCCTGAACATAACTGAATATGAACGCCCAAAACAAAAATCCTGCTACAGTGTGTAAAAAACTAAATGTCTGTAAAAATGATAACATGCTTAAATTCAGTTCAGATGTTTTATATGTAGATTGATCAGTGGTGGGTGTGCTGTTTCACAGGGTCAGTGTATATGTGATCTTGTAATAATAAGAATAATAATAGTATATGCATATACATTTAGGGGCAGCGGTGGCCTAGTGGTTAGGGCGTTGGCTGCATGATCGGAGGATTGGGGTTCGAACCCCTTCCCAATAGGTTGCCCTTGAGCAAGGTGCCATCCCTGTCATGCTCCTCCCTGCAATGGGCTGGCGACCTTCGCCCTGTATGCGCTGGGTTGGACTCCAGCAGTGGACTCCAGCAGTCCCCCGCGACCCCGTTTGGGACAAGTGGCAGAAAATGACTGACTAGCAGATGATTTAGCAGATGCTCCTATCCAGACCTTCCAGAAGGTCACCATGTCCTAATTACAGAGACAGTCCCCCTGGAGCAATTCAGGGTTAAGGGTCTTGCGCAGGGACCCAATGGTGGTAGTGCTAGAGGTGGGATTTGAACCTGAGCCATAGGTCCATAGGCAAGTACCCTACCACTAGACCACCACCACCATTACAAGCATATGTATATATGCATGTTCAAATTTACATTTTTTCCACTTTATTTAAGACCCTTAAATACATATATACATAATACATTCTTAATAATATATTTTTTTTAATTAGTTGACTTTGACTTTTTCATAGCAAGTTTTTTATTTTGGTATAGTTTCATTCTGGAAAATGTATTTTATAGTAGTCCTTAAATCAAGGACTTTGTCACCAACACCTTAAATTAGCAACAAAGACATAAAATGAGTTGTTCTTTATATATTAATTTAAAGATTTAAAATATAGACAGGAGGTTATGCTGACAAATGTGGTTCATATCATCTTGCTATATCTCTTTCAAAGATGCTTGTCCAGAGCAGGGTCGCAGGTGGTGCTGGAGACATCACATGGCAATGTTTTATTATGTTTTTATTTATTTAAATATACTAAACAAGCACAAGTTAAGAGGAGAATTAATCTGAGAAGTGTGGACTGAAATCAGAGAATTTAACAAAACAGTCCAAACCACTCTTTAGAGAGAGAGAGAGAGAGTGCCTTGTCAAAATTTGACAACATGTGTGTGACCTCACTAGTTCCCACCCCCTTGTTACTAGACTATAGATGGTCTGGTCTCAAGCAAAACCTGACGCTACACTTGGTAGAGCCTTTCCAAGATACACATGCTCAATCCTATTTCACACATTCTACAAAGAAGATGAATTATCCAGACTGAGTTAAAAGGAAAAGAGGCAACGTTCAAGACTGAACAAACAGGCAACTGCTTAAGAAGAATATAAGTGGAATACAAGAGTGGAATACAAGAGTATTGACCCCCTAGTTTATTCAGGCACTGGTGCTGAGTTAAGTGGACAGCATGAGAAACTTCCTCCACATCTTCTTCATCAGCCAGGTCCTACTCCTCAACTTTATTTGTATATCCACACACCGAGGTACAGTAATGCCTTTTGTATAGCTCTTGATTATAATTTTACTTGACTAATTATGATGTTGGATGGCTTTGAATATTTGCAGTTGGTGATGCACCTGTCAGCATGGAAAAAAATTGCTCACAAAAATGTGATTGTAATAAGGTTCCTGTCATAGATGTAGTGTGTCTTTTATGGAACTGTCTTGGAAAAACACTGTTTCACTCAGCTGTTCCCTTTATTATGGCTGGCACAAGAATCTACCGTTGTACCCAACTCAGTAGAGTCTGAAATTGATTCTTTTGAAACTTACATCCTAATTCAATTAAATATGACATGAAAAATTCATGGAAAATGTTATACATCCCATTTTGTGTGGCGAAGAATGTTTCTAGAACTTTGTTACACAACCCTGCTGGTAAAGATAGGTCTACAGATACAGATAAATATTCTCTGAAAGTGTGTGTCCAATTGAGTTTCTAATTTCCTTACAAATTTAGTGACTTGGCTGCATCAGTGGATGGCACAGTGGCGTAGTGGGTCGCACTGTTGCCTCACAGTGAGGAGGATCTGAGTTAGTTTCCCCGGGCAGTGTGAGTTCTTTCTGTGTAGAGTTTGTATGTTTTTCCCTTGTCTGTGTGGGTTTCCTCCCACTGCTCAAAGACATGCACTTAAAATGGATTGGAGATGCTAAATTGCCTGCTAGCTGTGGATGTGTTTTTCTGTGTGTCTGCCCTATGCTGGACTGGAGATCTGTTCAGGGTGTTTCCCTGTCTGACTGTGAGTGAGTGAGTGCTCAAGAACAATTGACAATACCAATGTCAAGAAACTGGGTACTTCTTTTCTCTACCAGAAATTACTTTTTAGTTACTTTTGCTGCCCCAGTACATAATGAAACCCTCATTATTGTGTTCCATTACACACACTCATTTTCCCATTGTTTTAATTCAACTTCTTTGTTTCCTATTGTTAGAATACACCAGCTGATAGGTAAGCCAGTTCAGACTAATTCCTTGGGAAGCTGCCCAGAGATTGGCAGATGCAGTGGATATAATGAAAAGTCTTTTTGTTTTGTTTAGGAGCTCTGGTTTCTGTCAAGAGGTTATTTTTCTTTCACACAAATAAGCCAAAGGTTATATAGAACAACCACATGCCTTGTAGCCATTAGAACAATATATTTTTTAGTTTTACTGGTCATATTTTTTAAATGTAGTTATAACCTGGCCTAAAAATGTTTGTTTTGGTGCTGCTGACCATGTAGCTGTTGGCTGTTACAGAAAGATCTGGTTTTAATTTGTTCGTTGTTTCACAGCAGTGTTCAAATTTCAACCAGACTGTAATGTACTGGGACATGTTTGCTGATAGACCTGATTAAAATGACCAAGAAAACCTCTCCTATATAGTAACTTTTGTAAGCTGAAAACAAAACTTTTGTCAGATATTTCACACTTTTTTTTTTAAATCTTGGTGAATTTTGTCTATGTGTTTCATCCTTAGTGCAAAGGGAAAACATGAAGGTGCGAATCAGCGCTAAGGCAGACACTATTGTTCTGAAGTTTGTGCAGCCACACATGGACACAAAACTGCAGGGCTATATCCTGGGCTATGGGAGTAGCATTTTTTCCAAGCAGTTTATTTGGCTACCAGAGAATGGAGAATCATATGAAACTGAAATTGGTAAAGCACATGTATCTGTTTTTCTAACTTTCTTTGTTTCTCTTGTGTTCTTTCTTTCTTTCTAATCTCTTTATTTCTCTTTTTCAGATGCTGAGCCTAAATATTTGATTGCAGTCAAGCAGGTCAAAGCAAATGAGGTGAAGAAACAGTGCACAGGTACATGATAACACTTTACACATAAAAAGCAAGTAAACACAGGATCCAGTATAAGCATACTTTTTGCCACCAGTTGTACACTCATGTGACAAACAAAAAACTTTAATTTTTCTCTTACTAAAATGTAGACAAAAAGCCAGTCTGATCTGAACTGATTTGCCTCTTTAAATCCAATCCTAACCAGTGCTGGAAGCTCATATCAGCTATAGAAATTGGGACAAACTGATAAAGATTTTTTTTAATACAGAGCAAATACATTTACCTGATGCATGTTGTTTATGATGTTGGTTGTAACTCAGATAACACATGAAAATGGACAATTCAAGATCACATTTTAAAATTAAAAATCTTAAAAAAGTGCAAATTCTTATCTTGGCTAACACTTACACTTTGAAATTCCTCTGTCAATACCTTTCATAAAATTCCTAACTGTATTGAACCAAAAAAGTTGATATTTTTACTGTTTGAAATGAGGTAAAAAAATATTATGTTTTGTGATTTGGTACAAAGACAAGGTGCACAAGTATCTGTATCAAGAGCCATCATTCATCAACAGCTGACAGGACCACAAGGACAAAGGATGGCTTTGGCAAACCTTTGTCAAACACTGCAATAAGACTGACTGTGAAAAAAAGAACACTCATGTCAATCATGATCAGAAATTGCATCAACTTATCATGGCTTAGAGGCATTTGGGATGGACCATTGCACAGTGGAAACATGTTTTGTGGTCACACAAATCAGTATTACAAGTTAGTCTAGACCAGGGGGCTTGTTCTAAAAATAGCACAACTCAACAGTGAACAGCGTCTAAGCCCAACTGGTAGCCCTTTGTATGGCTCAGTACCCGTGAAGTAGCTCTCAGTTTAAAAAAAAGTTTGTGACCCCTGGTCTAGACCAAAGATGAAAAAGCCCACCCAGACTGTTATCAGAAACGAAAGCCAGGGTTTGTCATGGTAAGGGGTGTAAGTACTGATTGCAGAAAATTGCATTGAGATTCTAGAGCAATGAACGCTGCTTCAAGATAGCATATTTTACAGGAACATATATGCATTTTTCAACGAAACAATGTAAAACCACATTCTGACTCAGTTCAAAGAAGAAGAGAATAAGAGTACTGAGCCGGCTTGGCTAGAATCCTGACGTATCCCCAAAAGAGAATGTGTAGAGAACCAAAAAATGCAGATCCATTATAGTTTACACCTTAAGACCTGGGTTTATACTGTCTGTGGGGATGGTCTAATTAAACGGCCAATGGACCAAAATATTATAGGATCAAATCCGACCTTCAGCACCACGACCATTGTGCTCCTGCGCAAAACTCTTAAGGGTTTTTGTATTGTTCGCAAAACTCATCAAGGGAGACTGTTACTGTAGTCAGTAAATGGAAGCTGCTCTGACCAAGAGTGCCTGCCAAATTTAAAAATGTCTGCAATGAAAAAAAGTCAAAGTAAATGTAAAAATCACCACAATTTTTTTATTTTCATTTCGCATACTGTCATAACCTTTTGTGATTTGGGGTTGTAAATGTAGTTTCTACAAAGGAACATACTAATTAACACTACTCTATGACCTACAGAGAAGGCATCCTTGGAAAAGCCTCTGCATCTGGTGATTGGCTCTGTGACCCCTACCTCAGTTCTGTTGTCATGGGGCACACTGTTGAAAACCCCATACACTGACAACAAGCAGGATGACTGTATCGAAGAGGGGTATGTGTGAATGCTCTCTCTATGTTAATTTACAGATGTTTCCAGATGTCTAGTCATGCTTGACAAGAGACTCAGAACAGTACTGGCCAAAATCATCAGAACAGTCTCATATAGATGCCCAGCCAGGAATGACCAGTCATGAGATTTTGCCATAATTAATGAGATTTAGAATTAGTCAACCATTTTATCCTTTATTCCAGCAAAGTTCAATCTCAGCCTAAAGCATAGCAGAACAGTCTTCTTTATGTCAGTAGTTTAATGTTGCTCTTCTTCAATGAAAGGCAACATTTTAAGAGAAAAGTGAATCTGAAATAATAAATATTTTCACTGATTACTTGCTAAGTAAAACAGAGTATTGGGAAGAATCTCTGACTGTTGCTGTTGAAAGGTGTGCAGGAGCAAAGATAGTCTTATCAAGCCCCTTTGAAATGTTCTTACAGAGGTAAAACATTTCTGGCACACACCAGTAGATAAAGACAGAGAAACTTTTCCACTCACCTATCTTGTACTCTGACCAGGACACACATTCATAGACATGTAAAAAATGTGAATACCAACATTTCTCATATAATAACAAACACTTTATATGAGCACAGGCTATTTTTCCTGATATTTATGAAACATTATAAATGGCCTATTAATAAATGATAAACTGGCAACCTGTCCAGGCTGTTTCCTCACCTTTTGCCCTGTCAGGTTAGTAACTTCCAAATACATGGCCTGGATAATCATTCCCTAACTGCCCTGTTGGGATTCACTTTGAAGTTTACCTCCATTATATTATATTATATTATATTATATTATATTATATTATTGTCTAAGCATTGTTCAATTTGTTGTATTCAATTCATGACTCTCTCTTTTACTCTCCAGCCAGTTCACTGTGCGCTACAGAGAAAGTGAGCCTAATAAACACTGGAGCTACCAGTCATGTCCAACCACCAGTACTATCATTGACAACCTCAAACCAGACACTCCTTATGAGTTCGGTGTCCAAACAGTCACTGACACCATCAGTGGATCATGGAGCTCTCCAGTAATACACAACACAGCTGGTATGTTGTGTGCAAGTATTGAGAAAGAAAAATATTCAAATTGTGTGTGCTGTAGAAGGATTCTCTCTCCTGCTTTACAGATATAGACATTCATAAACTATGGAAGCCTAGAGACCATTTAAATACTCAGGTATGCTGCTTACATTGATCAGCTACCTCAGTTTTCTTTCTTTAGCTTCTTTATTTCTGGTAAGTGTTCTTTTTTCTCCATACAGGAACCCATTGTTAAAGCCCCCCAGACTTTCTCACCTCCAATTCCTGGTAAGATGTTTTCCTAACTACTTAAATATGTTTGCGTTTAACACATATTCAAATCATTGTGGCTCCCTCCACTTTCCAGTCCTGTACAACATTATTAAGAGCAAGCCAACTCCTCTTGTAAGCTACACAGCACCTCCTCCTATACCAAGACAAACTCTAGGTAAGGAATTTCAAAAATCATGTCAACATGATTCATCATGTCATTTAAAATGGTTATTTCTGCCTTAAATTAATACTTTCATTTAATACTACAACCTACTCTGTTTACTCAACACCTTTTTTATATTATTTTTATTGAATTATAAAAATATATGTGTAATTACCAAAGCAAATGTTTGCTAGATGTCTAAATTACATAAAGAGAGATTTCACATTTTGGCTTGTTATTTTCAAAAATATGAGAACCCAGCCACCAGGGGTGCACAATCCAGTGTATTTCTTCATGCCGGTCCCAAGCCCGGATAAAAGGGGAGGGTTACGTCAGGAAAGGCATCCGGTGTTAAACTTTTGCCAAATCAATGATGTTTGCTGATGATATTGTGATCAGTATCGAGAGCAGGGAGCAGCTTGTGGAGAACCTGGAAAGGTGGAGATATGCTTTAGAGAGGAGAGGAATGAAAGTGAATAAGACAAGGACAGAATACATGAGTGTGAACGAAAGGGAGGAAAGTGGAGTTAGGATGCATGCAGTATATGTGACAAAGGTGGAGGAATTTAAATACTTGGGATCAACAGCTGAACAGGTGAAAAAGAGAGTGCAGGCAGGTTGAAGAGTGGCTGGATTGATTTGTGACAGACGGGTACCAGCTAGAGTAAAAGGGAAGGTTTAAAGGACAGTAGTGAGACCATAGTGAGACTATGTTGTACAGGTTGGAGACGGTGGCAGAATTAAAGATGCTGAGATTTTAGTTGGCTAGACAGGATTAGAAATTAATATATTAAAGGGACAGCACAGGTTAAACGTTTTGGGGACAAGGTTAGAGAAGCGAGGTTGTGCTGGTTTGGACATGTCAAGAGGGGAGATATATTGGGAGGAGGATGTTGGAAAGAGGAAAAGAGGAAGACCAAAGAGGAGGTTTATGGACATGGTGAGAAAGGATATGCAGGTGGTTGGTTTGAAAGAGGAAGATGCAGAGGACAGGAAGAAATAGAAACTGATGATCTGTTGTGGCAGCCCCTAAATGGGAGCAGCTTAAAAAAAGAAGAAGAAGAAAGATATGTAATTAGGGTGGAGATATACAGTACTGTGCAAAAGTTTTAGGCAGGTGTGAAAAAATGCTATAAACAAAGAATGCTTTCAGAAATATAAATAATGATTGTTTTTTGTTATCAATTTACAAAATGCAAAGTGAGTGAACAAAAGAAAAATCTAAATCAAATCAATATTTGGTGTTACTACGTAATATCAAGTGTATCTGATATTACATGAAGAAACAGAAGGATTTGAGGAAGCCTACATCCACAGAAGATCTGTGGTTAGTTCTCCAAGATGTTTGGAACAAACTACCAGCCGAGTTCCTTCAAAAACTGTGTGCAAGTGTACCTAGAAGAATTGATGCTGTTTTGAAGGCAAAGGGTGGTCACACCAAATATTGATTTGATTTAGATTTCTCTTTTGTTCATTCACTGCATTTTGTTGATTGATGAAAATAAATGCTTAACACTTCCATTTTTGAAAGCATTCTTTGTTTACAGCATTTTTTCCACACCTGCCTAAAACTTTTGCACAGTACTGTAGAAGGATGTAAAAGAAATGTACAGTACTGTGCAAAAGTTTTAGGCAGGTGTGGAAAAAATGCTGTAAACAAAGAATGCTTTCAGGAATATAAATAATGATTGTTTATTTTTATCAATTTACAAAATGCAAAGTGAGCGAACAAAAGAAAAATCTAAATCAAATCAATATTCGGTGTTACTACCTTTTGCCTTCAAACAAGCATCAATTCTTATAGGTACACTTGCACAAAGTCAGGGAATTTGTAGGATTATAGTCAGGTGTATGATCAACCAATTTTACCAAACAGGTGCTAATGATCATCAATGTCACACGTAGGTTGAAACACAGTCATGTTTGAAACAACCTATCAGCCGAGTTCCTTCAAAAACTGTGTGCAAGTGTTTCTAGATATGTACCTAGAAGAATTGATGCTGTTTTGAAGGCAAAGGGTGGTCACACCAAATATTGATTTGATTTAGATTTCTCTTTTGTTCATTCACTGCATTTTGTTGATAGATGAAAATAAATGATTAACTCTTCCAATTTTGAAAGCAATCTTTGTTTACAGCATTTTTTTACACCTGCCAAAAACTTTTGCACAGTACTGTAGGTGAGAGTAGAGAGGGTGGAGATAAGTTAGTGTGAGAGAAGGCATGTCTAGCATGAAATCTGAACTGCATGATTTCATGCTCATTGTGTGAGAGTGGCAACCATGTTGAATCCAGTGGTGGCTTTTAAATAATTCTGATCAAGGTTAAATGCAGTTTTGCTACATTATGAACTTCCAGGCATTCCAGTAGATACAAAAAAAACTACACGAAGACACAAGTTTTGTGGTTTTGCCCAGTTCGTTGTGAATACTTATGAATAATTTCATTTTTTCTCTACTATCAACTAAATAAAGGTTTAACATACTTTAATATACTTATCATTAATAAATAAAATTTTACTAATTAGATATACTAATTAGATACATATAAAGAAGTGATTACATTGGAATGTGTTCACCTCTTTAAAAAACTTTTAAAATACTATCAGTATTGATATATACATTGTTGTTGGTTTTCATATTGTTTATTAAGAAGAACCATGTACAAACACAAACTTTCTCATTCAAACTAAAAGATACTGTCATGTCTCTTTTCTGAATAGGGACAGGAAGTGAGGACATAACTTCCACATCCCCTGAGGATCCATTGTCCTTGACTCAAAACCTAACCTACACTCAAACCCTCATGAGCAAACTCCTTTCAAAGACCACCAATGCTTTTCAACCACAAAAAACTACCACCACACCTCTTTCCAGTACTACCCAATACCAAACAAAAAAGTCCACAACGATAAACACTAAACCTAAAACTGAAATACTGTTCACTACTGAATCCAAGCAAAGTATTTTCAATACCCTAATGAACATAACCATACCCAGTGCAATCAAAAGCCATCCAAGCACAACTGAATTTTTTGGGGGCAAAATCAATACTGAGCTCAGCAAAAGTCAACCAAATACGACTGAACTCCACAGCACAGCCCAACTCCAACCCACCACAACCCAACCCCAAATTAGCAAAACACAATCTCAACCCAGCACTACCAAACAAAATCCCAGCACAAATCAATACAAATTCCAGCCCATCATAACCCAACCCAGCACAACCAAGCTCCAACCCCAACTCAATATCAGTAAAATTCCCCCCTGTCCCCAGAAAATCCAGTCCCAGATTACCACCACAAAACCCCAGAAAATAATCAAAAAAATATCCAGCACAACTACATTCCACCTTTTGACAACTCAAATCCAGTCTGTTACATCCTCTGGACCACACCAAGAGCCAAGGATAACCAAATTCAGAAAAGAACAACATAAATCCAGCACTCCTCAACCCTCAACCAATAGAAAGCAAATCCCAACCCAACCCCTTCAGTCTATGAATGAATCTACCAATGAATCTAAAACTTATTACCAATTCAGCACAACAACAAAACATCAACCGATACTTAATACTGATTCCTTTCCAACAGTATTAAACAAATATACTTCTTTTACCACCACACCCTTTAGCCTTCCCAGGCCCAGTGCAGGCACACAAGAAAACATTGTATCACATCATCCAACTTCCCAATATCCAACTTACAATAGGATGACCAAGGATAACCCCAGCTATTTAATGAACAGTAGTAATTATATGGATGTTACCTCTGAAATAGTAACAAAGCTATGGAAACAGCCCCAAAGATCCACCACACTGCAACCTATACCAGCCCAAAATCAACCAACAAGCTCTACAATACAATATTACAAAATCACACAATGGCAATATGACAAAATTGAAAGCACTCTCAAAGGTCAATCATATGTCACCAGTTGGCCACAAAATCCAACCCAATATATGTTAGATGTGCCTAAACAACCTTTCAGTTCACTCATGAAGTTGACACCAGCAGCAAAATCTAATGTTACCCTAAACTTGCATTGGGCAGAAAAGCAGAAAGGAGCAGTCAACAACAAACTCCCAAGCAGCACAGTGGGTAAATTCTCCTATTATTTACTTGTGTTTATAAATAGTGCTGCTAGAAAATAATTGAACAATAGCAAAGTGCCACCTTATCAGATATATTATTTCTGAGGTTATTGTTCTTGCAATATATTTCATAAAATCCTTATAAGGAGGCAAATGACTAAATTCAGTACACATAACCTGAAACAACTTTTACACTTTGACATATCAACTAGTCATCACATGAGATCATTTATGGTTAAGTCATAGCCAATCATAGAATTCACAGTATCTTTCAAAGCCTGCTCTTGTCAGAAAGCTGATTAATAGGATAATGATGTCAAAAGGCTTCCACTATATTTGACATCTCTTATACTTCACATACACATTATTCACAATACACCTACAGTATCTCACAAAAGTGAGTACACGCCTCACATTTTTGTAAATATTTTATTTTATCTTTTGATGGGACAACACAGATATGACACTTGGATACAATGTAAAGTAGTCAGTGTACAGCTTGTAAAATGTAAGTTTGCTGTCCCCTCAAAATAACTCATTAATGTCTAAACCACTGGCAACAAAAGTTGTCCCATGAAAAGAAATAATAAAATATTTACAAAATACTTGTAGATTGACAAATGAAAACATTGAAGACGATAGAAACCAGTTTAAGCAGCTTGTCTGTTTCTTCAACAGCACTTCAAAACAACTTGAACTGCTGTCAAATCCATTCATAGTGAAAATGCTACCCATCTTCATGTCTGTCTAGGCCAAGGTATCTTGCGCAACTCGTCATCTGTTTCTGTGACTCAGTCTTCCGTACTGACAGTGACAACCACTGGGATTCCCCGAGGGCGTATCCCTGCAGCGTCCTTGGCCAAACTGATGCAACCTCCTGGTTACAGAAAAACCTCTCAGAGCACAGCAGATGGTACCATTACACCCGCACAAACACACACACACACACATTAACACACACACACACACACACACACACATATATATATATATATATATATATATATATATATGAGTAATTATTGTTTATTTTTATCAATTTACAAAATGCAAAGTGAGCGAACAAAAGGAGAATCTAAATCAAATTAATATTTGGTGTTACTACCTTTTGCCTTCAAACAAGCATCAATTCTTATAGGTACACTTGCACAAAGTCAGGGATTTTATAGGATTAAAGTCAGGTGTATGATCAACCAGTTTTACCAAACAGGTGCTAATGATCATCAATGTCACACATAGGTTGAAATACAGTCATCTTTGGAACAACCTACCAGCCGAGTTCCTTCAAAAACTGTGTACAAATGTACCTAGAAGAATTGATGCTGTTTTGAAGGCAAAGGGTCACACCAAAAGTCACACCAAATATTGATTTGATTTTTTTGTTCATTCACTGCATTTTGTTGATTGATGAAAATAAATGATTAACACTTCCAATTTTGAAAGCATTCTTTGTTTACAGCATTTTTTTACACCTGCCTAAAACTTTTGCACAGTACTGTATATATATATACATAGATTTCTGTTATTCATGCTATATCAATTTACCATGTTGATCTTATAAGCCATATCACTGACATTTGAATTTCACTCTCCCTCAGCACACAGCGGTGAGAAGCATAAGGGGCTGTTGCTGACTAAACCCTACAAGCGGCCAAGAAAAAATCATGGTAACTTAGAAGGCAATAACTGACTTATTTTTTAATAGTTATACTAAAGGTTATTAAATAAATTTTCAAATTAGTTGCTATAATACTAATATAATCAAGAATGATGGCCAGAGTTATGAAGATTGATGGTTTATGTGTCTTTGTTTGTAAGCAAATAATAAAAAAATTAAGAGCCTTCCATTGGATAAGCACAGTAATTAATATGTTTCAGCTGACAAGTTATTTGACCCTAATCAATGCAGTGAGTAGCTTCTCATGTCTCAAACAATCATGTTGGAAGACATATCCTATGAACATAGGTGCAACAATATTGGCCTGCATCTAAGCTAAGAAAACTAACAAGACAATGGCTGAAGCTAGTAAAATTGGTTACACAAATGTCAAAGTCTGCAAGTTCAGAAACTCAGTTCAGAAAAAAATCTTAAACGATTCAAATGTTTGGTGAAATCAGAACATAAAAGTTGGTTACTGTGACTTTAGCATATTGTTGATATCTTTTTGGAGAGTTCTCTTTTTAGTCTTCAGAAAATTAAATGAGGAAATACATGTTCAATTTAATTAAGATTTCTCTACAAGGTGGCAGACAGAATGTTTGCATAGACTTAGATTTCATTCTGCTGCTACCATTGTGAGTTATAACATCAAAAAGCAGCCCTTCAAGCCTAATCCATTTAATTAACTCCACTAAACTTAACGGAAGCTTCTTGGATAATAAACATACTTCTTTTTCTACAATTTGGCCTTATGATTACACCACCAGTGAGTTTCCTAATTTTTAGGAAAAAAATTCCCAAACAATTTTACTGGCAATTTCCTTTATTTTCTTCCTTTGGATGCTCCTGCTAGGGTTTGCCACAGCACTTTATTTGTTTCCAATTGTTCCTGTTTTTGGTTTATTTCTTAGCACATCCAAAAACCTCTTCTTTTTGGTCTTTAACTTCTTGTGGCAGCTCCATCTTCAACATCCTTTTGTGAATTTTAAACAGCTTTTTGAATCTCTGGACTGGAAACAACATGTTTAGTGGTACTATTTTACAACTCTGGGCACACATTGGATTTAGTTTTTTAAGATTAATGATTATACCAGCATTTTCTTCAAATGCTTCATTATACCAGCATTTTCTTCAAAAATTTTCTTTTTCTTTTGGATCTGAGCAAAGACCTATTTTCATTAAACATGCTATATGAATAAGAAAACAGCTGGCAGATTAGTTTAAGTTTAAACAAACGTTTATGAAAAAAAAGCATAAAAAGTTTTTCAGAAGTAATAGAATACACTTCCAGACAATTAAAGACAGTAAAAGACCCTAAAAGACAGTAAACCTTTCTCCCTCACCAAAGCTATCCCAACAATTAAAATTTTTCCATATGTAAAAAAACTTTGATTTTTACTTAAATAGTAAAAATAAAATAATCATTACTCAATCCGGTGTAAATGGAACAGTAGGAACTGTCCAGGAATTGTGTTACTTAATTGGTGAGTTATGAATGATCTGAGACTTTCTACTGTTCCGTCCGATTTATGTAATGTCTTCCTTATATCCTTTATGTGTGTAAATTTATATAGTAATACAGTGCTGTGAAAATTATTTGATCCCTCCTTTATTTCCTTATTTGTAAGAACATTTTTTCTGAAAAGACCAACTCAAGTTTTCAAATGAGCCTGTGATTTTATTATGCACAAAAGCACAAATACTCATAAAAACTTTCATCATTTTAAAAAAGTGTTTGCTCCCTTAGTCAACCAGTTATCCAAATGAATTGATAAAGGGTTAAATGGCCAGCATATTGAAGAGTGAATATTCCAAAAGACCTGAGAAAGGAAATGGTTACAATCTATTATTTAGGAAAGGGTTACACATCAGAGCACCAGTTTCTTCAGACAGTGCAAAGACATGTCTGGGGGACTGGAGATACTAATTTGGCCATAGGTGTGAGTGTGTGTGTGTGTGTGTGTGTGTGTGTGTGTGTGTGTGTGTGTGTGTGTGTGTGTGTGTGTGTGTGTGTGTGTGTGTGTTTGCGTGTTTCTATGTCTGCCCTGAGATGGACTGGTGACCTGTCCAGGGTGTTTTCCTGCCTTTCACCCTGTGAGAGATGGGATAGGCTCCAGTGACCCTAATTAGGACAAGTAGCTATGAAAATGAATGAGTGAGAGAGTGAGTTACACATCAGCCTTCCAAACAATAGCACTAAATAGTCCATGATGTACAGTCATGTGAAAAAATGAGGACACCCCATTATATTTTCAGTTCTTTATTAAAAAATGTTTGCATATCTATGTCTCACATGTTCAGACCAGACGTGTCTGCTATTCTGGTGTCCAAATAATTTAATTTTAGACTCATCTGTCCAAAGAACATTATTCTAGAAGTCCTGGACTTTGTCTACATTCTCTCTGGCAAGCTTCAAGCTGGCCTTGATGTTTTTTTTAGAGAGCAAAGATTTCCTCCTTGCACACCTCCCATGCAAGTCAAAGTTGCGCAGTCTCTTTCTGATTGTAGAGGCAAGAACTTTCCCATCAGCAGTAGCAAGAGACTGCTGTAGGTCACATGATGACATTTTAAAGTTTTTGGAGACATCTTTTAGCATCTTGTGGTCTGCTCTTGGGGTGAACATGCTTGGACCTGGGCATGGTGGCAGTTGTTTTGGAAGTCCTTCACTTGTAGACTATTTTCCAGACAGTGGAATGGCTGATTGCAAATTCTTGTGAGATTTTTTAAAATCCCTTACCAGACTTATTAGCTGCTACAATCTTCTTTCTGAAGGACTCAGACAGCTCTTTTGATCCCACCATGGTGTTCACACTCACTTCAACAATCAGGAGCACACCAAACTAAATGTCATGAGGTCTCAATAGGGCAAACCATTTTCAAAATGCTGAGTAATGATGTACTATTCTTGTACACCTGATGTGGTACACCTGATGTGGTACACCTGTGTGTGTTTCGAGCCATTTTAATTAAGTGAAAGTGACTACTCTTGTCATTGTGAAACGCAGCACAGCACAACACAACGAAATTCAACCCCTGCGTTTCACGTGTGCTTCACGTGCGTTTCATCTGCAGCAGGGGCCAGCTATTGAAAGTGCCCAAGGAGTAGTGACAGGGACAGTACCTTGCTCAAGGGTACCTCATGGCAACATACTGGTGAGGGAATCAAACCCACAGTCTTCCAACCCGGGGCCAACTCCCTAAATACTAGGCCACAACTGCCCCAATTTTAATCAGGAATAAAGATGGGGGTGTTCTAATTTATTCCTCACCAGAAATCAGTAATTTGATTATATGGTATGACAATTACCAAAAGCATAACAGCAAGTCCAAGTCTTAATGGCTGAAATTAAGATTTTGGAGCAATCTAGAAAAAGTCCTGACTTGAACCCCAATTACATGTTGTGGACCCTCCAGTTTCACTTAATTTAACCATTTTTCTAGAGGAGAGAATCTTAATATCATTTGAAAATAATGGATTGTTTGGATTGTGGATTGTTGTGTTTTGTATCATAAACTACATTTTTTGAGTTCAGAAATTAATTATACAAAATGTTCATATAAAAGGATAAATAGAAATGTAATATATAAATATAACAATAAATGTAAAATATGAAATGTTTATTTTTAATTTTGTTATGTACTTTATAATATTTTCTTGTACTTTTACAATGTATTTTTCATGATATATTCCAAGAAAAATATTTAAAAGCATTAGACTTAAACTTAAACTTAGACTTAGAATTAAAAATAAAAGCTAGGGGGTTTACTTTGGCTGATTGGTGTAAATGACATCATTTACATATAGTTTCTGTAAAACTGAGCAAATTAAAAAAGAAATGCTATCAGTATACAGTACTAGTGAGCAAGTAACTACTACTTCTATAGACTCTTCTCCATTATGGAATGGGATCATTGTTTTTTTTCTAAGCATTCGTCCACATAATAATTGGTCAGTTCTGATATTGTTCTGCCCAGTACAACATCCTGACAGCAGTTTCTGTACTCACAGACTAACCAGCTTTCCCTTCTTGTCTGGAGCAGGCACAATGTGAGCAATGTTGATCTGGTTAGAGCCAAAGAACAGTGCTCTACATTTTGAATTGTAGCACAGCCTGCATTTTCCTCCTCAATTAAATCTACTTGAATTTATGACACAAAAATGCCCTGTGTTTTTTCTTTAAAACACCAGTTTATAAACTTGACTAATTTCACTTCTCTCTATTGGCAAGAATTTGAGGCAAAATCTCAAAATAATTTTCAACAATTAACCTTAACTCTACCTTAACTGACTCACGCACACTCATTACGCTTACAGTCCCACAGAGAGTTTTCTTATCTTTTGATATTCTGAACATGTCCACACTTCAGTCATGTCTGTCACCTACTGTCTGGTTAGAAAATGTAGAACTGCATAACCGGAGAATTGATTGTTCCAGGATCACGTGTTAAGTTGCAGACCTCTACTCCAGTTAAGAAGAGGCAAAACCAGGTGGAAAAGCCAAATGGCAAGGGTGAGAGCATAAAAGAAAATGGTAATGTATGCATAATGTGTATTTTACAGCCTTTTGTTTTTATGCATTATAATCCTGGACCTTTGCCTTGTTACTGGTAAGATATTAATAATAAAGTTACTTTTTTCAGATAAAGTTACTGATCTGAAGAACATGGATTCACTGATAATTCTGAAACCCCAGGGTGCTCCTTCCACTGAGAGACCACCCTATCAAAAACTACCACAAACAACCACAGCTCTCTTGGGCTTTAACGGTATGAGATAAAAATAAACTTCTGTGATTATTTGCCTCATCTTTTTACAGAGATTGATGGTGATGAAAACACATTATAGGTATGTTTTTCTATCTTTGGGGGAAGGGTTGCCTATAAATGCAATAAATGCTTTGCAATTCTTTATGGATGTATAGATCTAGCCACATAAATTGTTCTACTAAACTGGCCAAAGGAATGAAACACATAGTGTGAATGTAAAAATAATGTATGCCTGTATTGCTGATTTTTTCTTTATTTGTGTATTTATATTCTCAGACAGTAATTTTTACACAGGTGACAACTCATCTGTATTTAGCTCTGTTCCTGCCTCTGAGGTAGACATAATGGGGAAGAAGCGCTTTGTGGGTAAGACTTGTTACTGAACATTAACTTTGATATTAATTATGTTGCAGTAGAGTACTGGTGTACCTGAGTACAGGTTCTCAGCTCAGTTCTTGCTTTTCTCCCAGAAAGAGCACATTTATTCTACACCTGTGTCACTTGACCAGATCATGACTGTTCAGCTTTTGTTTACCTAATTCATGTTGTAGAGCATAAAATAAAATTGCATTCATATAGAGAATATAAGCAATTTCTCTTTCCAAATTTTTGAATGCTGCCCATTTTAAGACCAATGTCCCATTTTCAGCATAGCCACCAGAGGGAAATATTTTTTTCAAAAAGTACCAAAATAATGAAATACAGTAGTGGAAGTAGGGCTAAAAAATTTAATAAGAGCAGCAGTAAAAATGTAATGTGATTCAACCTTGTACAACCAGATGTTCAGTGCATTACAATTAGACTGGAGTCTGGGAAATTCTTCTCAAGCTGAAAACCCTATTTCTTGGACCTAATATAGTTTACCAGTTGAACTAATAAGTGGAAATGAGGGAGCTGATTACAAATATTCGACTACAAACACGGTTATCTAAACACTTGCAAATTGGTGCCTTTGAATACACTTGTGATAAGGATGGCATGTCCATATAGGTGGAAGTTGATGAAGCAGTATTAAGAATCTTGATATTGTTTTGCAGTTACTGGTTTGCAAATGTGGTAAAATTGTAACAAATGACTTGTATGTGTAAATGTATAATTTGTGCAAATGTATCCATGTACCTAACAAATTGTTTAATCAGAGCAGATAAGTACAGAGCAGAACTACAAGACATACATACAATGAATGTCTTGATTTTAGCTGAAGTATGTTTCTTCCCCCTGGCCAAGAGAATAATTTATTATTTGTGAACAATTTGGTAACTGTATCTGATATCTGACTGGTCATACCTCCAGCCCCTCATGTGATCTATAAGACAGACAAGCGTCCAGAAGAGCCTTGTTCCGTCACTCATTCTCTCAGCTACTTCCCTGACGAGGAGGGTGTGGAAATAAATGTAACTGGACCACCTAAAACACCTCCTTCCAATCTAACTGTGGTCACTGTGGAGGGATGCCCCTCTTTTGTCATACTTGACTGGGAAAAAACAGATAATGAAACTACAGGTAACCAAGATATTTACTTAGTTAACTGTTACACTGAATTAAAATAGAATAATAAGATAATTTGTAACTATCAAAAATAAGATTTATTTAGCAACCCAAGACCATTCAGACTTGAAAGTAAGTTGTATTTTGAACTCAAATAATTATCACACATTTTCTGTATTTTAACTTTCCTTTATTTTATGTGTCAAAGCTGCAAATTATTAAAATGCTTACAAACATTCCTACAAAACTGTATCATTAAACTGATAAATCTGACTGGCAAAAGAGCAATTCAATAAAGTTCATTGCTGAGTTACATTATTTGTTTCAACAGAATATGAGGTCACTTCGTCCACCAAAGGTCCAAATGGAAAAAAAGTGTCTGTTCTAAAAACCAATCAGACACACACAGCTGTAGAGAACCTAAAACCGGAAAGCAGGTATATACATGCTGCTGTCTGGTTTTAACAAATTTTTGGGTACTTGTACAACATAGTTATTTAATATTTGAATGTCTTTCATGTTTCAGTTATGAGTTCACAGTGATACCTAAAAACGAGCTTGGTTTAGGCCCTGCCAGTGAACCAGTCACCTTCAGCACTGAATCTGGTATGGAGAGGAGGCCTATTACCTTTTCACCTCTTACAATTACCAGTCCCATTAAATCCCTCCACAATGATTCTTGTAACTCATGCCTTACTCTCCAAGTTAGGCCAGAATTTTTTTTTTTTAATAATTAAGGCAAATTATAAGAAAGGTGATTAAATCACCTGTGGCATTTGCTCTTGGGACATGCCACAAAATACTGTAATCCTTGTTAGCTCTTGAGGTCAGAATTTATGACAAGATGTTAAACAGTGTATATTTGCAGTATGGTGGTGATTAAGTTTGGGTAAAATTTTAAAAGAGAGACTTCAGTGGTATAATTATACACAGATCTCTTATTAGATATTTGCATGTGGTATAACATATCCTTAGTGTCCAAGTGGAAACAAACATAGCGTTTCTGTAATTTTCCATTCCAAACTAATATTCATTGGACCAGTAATCATATTCTGTCAGCTTGGCTTGCATGTGAATTTCTGTGTTTAGTAAGCTTGAAGTGGCACAATGCGTTTGCATGTTTCCTGAATTAGCATGTTAGCTTTGTCCAAGCACTTCCGTCAGAATTATATATTAGCCTTATAGCCAAGACAAAGCTAATAAATCCAGTATGGCTCTTTTTTTACTCTCTGCTTATATTCTTTGGGTTTGTCTTAGTGCCAGTGGTTAATACAGAACACATGACACTGACTCAAACTGATAAATTGCAAGCCTTGGATTATTCTACAAGTCACGATTTCTATCATAGCACGAACCAGCTGTGTGAAAATTTTACCTTGAGCTTATCTTAGCTAAAACCAAATAGACCAAAGCTGTCAAATACTATGCATAACATTTTTACTTTAGATTATGGGAGACCTTTGCCAATAAAAATAAATCTTGTGTGCTCCATATAATTAACCCTCTTTAATTAGAAGGTAATAAGAGCAACTGGAATTTTTTCCCTCAACTGCAATGGCTTTTTGTGAAGGCCATAAATAATACATGAGGAGACAAATGATATATGAAACATAATTTCTTCAAATACAATTTAATTCTGTCTCTGAGGTAACACATATAGAAAACATACTTATAGTAATATTGTAATACACTTTCAGTAAGTAAATGAATAATACTGTAATACAGTGAAGTCTTTATATTTTTATCTTCTAGCGGACCCACGTGTGAGTGAGATCCCCACTGGTAAATGTCTTCATCGTTCATGATCTCTGATCTAAAGAGAATGTGGAAAGTTTAGGGGGTGGGAGTGGGGAAAATTATTCCAAGCCGTGCTTTGATCTGTTGATCAAAGAACAAGAACATTGCTGTTGACTATGTTCTCTCTCATACAGGTAAAAATGCCATTTGGTCATCATTCCCATTCAAAGCAGACTCCTACTCTGAATGTAATGGCAGACAATTTGTGAAACGCACTTGGTATCGCAAATTTGTGGGAATTCGACTGTGTAACTCACTAAGATACAAGATTTATCTGAGTGATTCTCTAAGAGGTCAGTAGTGCTGATTTTGTGCGTTCATGTATAAATCAAATTCATGCACAACTGTGGGGCAGTGGTGGTTAGGTAGTTGGCGTCATGATCAGAAGTTCATGGGTTTGAATCCCAGTCCAATAGGTTGCTCTGAGCTGTTCCAGGGCAGTGGTGGCTTAGCTGTTAGGGAGTTGGCCCTGGATTGGAAGATTGTGAGTTTGATTCCCTCACCAGTAGGTTGCCCTGATGTTTCTATGTTACCCTTCAAGGTACCGTCCCTGTCACTGCTCCCCAGGTGCTTTCAGTAGCTGCCTCCTTCTGCACTTGTGTGTATGGGTGAAACGCAGAGGTTGAATTTAGTTGTTTCACTGTGTGCTGTGCTTCACAATGACAAGAATGTTCACTTTCACAGAGAGAGAGAGAAAAAAATATTGATTCACCACCCAGCTCAGCAATGGTTCGATCCTGTGGTAGTCCCTTCCACTATTGATGTACGGGGTTAACCTGTTAATTGTTAACCTGTGAGAGCTCGGTGTAGCAAAAAGCAAAAAATTTACACTAATGTTTCTATGTTACTTTCTGTGTAGGAATGTTTTACAGCATAGGGGATCAGACAGGGTATGGAGAGGATCACTGCCAGTTTGTTGATTCTTTTCTTGATGGGCGGACTGGAGGTCCACTGCAACCAAACCAGTTACCACCCAGAGAAGGTACAGTCACTCTCTTAAAAAAAACAAACACCAAACATATAGCACCCACAAAAGATAAAGAGACTGTATTACTTAAACATGCAGTGCGCACAAAGCTCACATGTAAATCTTTTTCAGGCTATTTTCGGGCAGTCCGCCAGGAGCCTGTGCAGTTTGGAATGATGGGTGGGAGCTCTCACATCAACTATGTGGCCTGGTATGAGTGTGGAATCCCTATTCCTGGGTCATGGTAGGACCCTTGCAGATGTCTGTTACTTGATATATGAGATGACACATAGGTTTATTTACTTGTATGTAATGGCATATGCATTGCTTCATTATTTATATACTGAATAAATTTACTGGACATTTAGAGAGAAGAAAGTAAATCAACTGAAAATTTATGAAATCATGGGGTAGCAGGCTCCCTGTATAGCTGAAATATGTTTATTATTTATCAATATTTATAGATGACACATGCTTATTATACTTAAAAACACACACTATTCAGTAGGATTTATTGTATAAGCTCTATTTACATAACATTTTTATGCAAGTCCTAATACTGCATATATATCTTCACAGACTTAGCACTCTCCTTTAAGTGTTGTAGCTTTTGGAATAAATAAACACTGGTTTGCAAGTAATGACTAACTTGATAACTGCAACCAGAAAGAAATTAAAAACATATGGGAATCAACACCACATGAAAAGGAAAATCATACGGACATCATCTATTACTTTCTTCAGAACTGCAAGTACTTGTCCGAGTAGTCTTCAACGTTGCCATTTTATGAAGAAATTGTTCATTGTACAATGCTTTTCATACAAATTTTCAATATTATGAGGTGCAGTATGAATTTGTTTTGTAGTTTATGAACACAAAAGAGAAAACTGCATTTTTTAACATGTATTTTTGAGACATATAGTCTTCTAATGAATACTGCTAAATAAAATTTTAATGCTGTATTTTTTTGTAGTTGGTTCATAAAAATGTAAGAGGAAATACATTTTCTTTTCTGGTTCTCTCAAACATGTTTGCTGGTTTAATTAATTATGCAAATAAAATCCATGTTAGAACTAAAAGTTGGGACATATTAAAGAGAAATACCAAACACACAGGGAAAGACTAGGCACCTTCAGTCTCAAAGTCTTTATTCACCTCCCAAAACAAATGTTACAGTTTATACAGAACTGACCAGTCAGGGATTAGTAAAAACCAGGAAGAGGGAGGGGGTTGAAAATATGGAGAGAAGAGGTGGGACTTTATAATTTCTTTCAGATGTGATCATATCTAGTGTTTAAACAGAAAGCAGATTTAACACACAATAACACCAAGGAGACAAGTGATAAAATAAAACACACATATTTCCATAACACACAGTTGTCAACTCCTACAAGGTTTGGTCTCATCTGTGCAACCATACACAAAATTCAAATTCAACATTTTATTTTTGCATTTGCCCATACAACCTCTTAATTTCTGTCACTCACACACACATTCACACTTAACACAATATCAAACACAGGGTGTTTGGGTGTGTTGTACTCAGATAGCTGGAACGGCTCCGAGGTCTAGCAAGATAACATGTTAACAAGGTTTTTACCGGTAGCCTGGACCTGGCTGGGTGTAGCCCTGGCCATAAGGGGGGCGGTTTCGAGCATAGGGATTTGAGCCTCCAGGGGAAGGGGTAGCACCAGGTGGTGGGGTGTAACCAGGACGGGCCTGATATCCTGGGGCTGGCTGAGAGGTGGGTGGGAGGCTGTAATTGGCTGGCTGCTGGGAGGCCTGGGAGGTGTAGTTTTGAGGCGGAAATGCCCCTGGTGGGTACTGGCTCCCAGCTCCCTGAGGAGGAGGGGCCTGTGATTGAGCATTGAATCCTGGGGCAGAACCTGGTGCAGCAGCCTGAGAGGTGGGGGTGGGATAATTCTGGAACTGCTGCTGGGGGGGAGGGGCTTGAGGGGCACCAGGCTGAGGAGTATAACCTGCTGAAGAAGAGAAACAAACAAAGTCTAAAATGTCACTATGCTCATGTGCTATTGTTGCTTGTCACAGGGGCTGAATTTCTGTAACACCTATATAAGACCTGCAGATAAGAATGCAGCTTGTAGTTCAGTGCTTCCCAAACTAACATCTCAATTTATGACCCACCCAAGCTTCAAAGCAGATGTAATTTCATACATAGCAATGTAAAGTAACCTAGATTCCCCTCCATGCTTAATACCAATTATGATAATCCTGAAAAACCCTCAAAAGTGTAAACAAAATGCCTAAATGTACCACATGTTCCTGCAAATTACCCAGTTTAAGGGCTGTGTAAAATATTTTGAAGTATCCTTGTAAAAGCTTTGTTAAGTTGCCAACAGCTTTTACAACCAAAAAAGGAGTCAAAGATTAACCTGCTATATATTTTAAGAAACGGTTTTAAATATTTGGATATGTATGTATTTGTTTTTAAATGTGTGAAGTAACTCCAAAAGGTTCTTGGTGTTATGTTTGGGAGCTATGTTCCATTACAAATGTGAAATGGCTGATTGGCAGAAGACTTGGTTAAGAACCACTTTGAGATTAAATAAAAAGTTTGAGAGAAAGTATAGCATACCAGGGTACTGCATGCTATATTGCTGCTGAGCAGTGGCTGGCTGCTGGGGAGGATATCCACCAGGAGCATGATACTGTTGATAGATGTGACCTGAAAAAAGAGGTACAATGCTACATCATAGCTTAACTTTTAAAATATTCATTTTTTAATCATAAAATATTTTTTTTATATCGAATGAAATAAAATGCTAAGATAAATAAAAATATAATAGCAATAATGAAGAAAAAGATATACACAATTAATGTGCTCATGTATATAGTTAGTTTGTCCCCTAATATGAAGAGGCAGAATGTTCTAGATTTCTATAGCAGCAACTGCAAAAAAGAGAAGCATATCTGAAACACAGTGTCACTTAGAACCTTGAACTGAATTATGAAGGGAATCAATGAAGAGACGGATTATTAGTAAGACTGAAGTAACATGCTGTCATTTTCTGGACTGGTTGAAAGATGTGTAGCAGCACTTTGTGTCAGTCCATTTATCCTAACACATCTCTAGTTAGTTCAAAGATCAAGGAAATTACAGTAATCTAAACAAAAAGAGATGAGAGCACTAATTACATTTGAATATGAAGGTGAGAACGATTCATTTGAAACTAAAAATCCTGGCTCACTTTCAGAACACCTTAATTGGATCACTGAAGCATTGACTATGTAGCCAAGTCCAGACCACTTACGTTGTTACACACCAAACATTTCTTCATGTGCCTTGCATTGTACAGCACTGTCATGCTGAAAGAGGAAGAGGCTTTCCCAAAACTGTTGCCACAAACTTGAAAATACACACATATTTTAGAACGTCACTATATAATGGAACATAATATTAAATAATATTAAAGACTTTCCTTTACGGGAACTAAAAGGCCCAGCAAAAACCAGCATTTTAAAAAAGCCTTTTAAAAGAGTTGAAAACAACTGTCATTTTCTCTGAAGGTGAAAGTAAACTGATTGAATCAGAAATAAAGCCAGACTCCCGGTTAACCAACACTCTAATGTTCTCTAAAAAATTTTTTTTTTAAATTACATTTATTCATAGTCTTACATACCAAACATGTCCTTATACACCCTGCTCTGTGCATGGAGTGGCAACAGCTCTTGTCAAATGCCACAAATTTGAAAATACATTTCTCTGTATTGTCAGTACATAATGCATCCTCAAAACCTTTCTCCTTGGCAAAATGTTAGTTGGCACAATTTAGGCCGATATTCTTTCCTGAGCACCTGCAACCTCTAAGCCAGTATTTGCGAGGTTTATTGCTTGATTTCATGCACTTATCAAAATATCAGAAATATCCAAAGACGTCATTGTGTTCCTAAGCAAAACCCTTAAACCTGAGTTGCTCCAGGGGGACTGCCCCTGCAATCAGGAATTGGAAGTCGCTCTGGATAAAAGCATCTGCTAAATGCCGTAAATGTAAAAGTCTACATAAAAACATAAAAATACATAAAAATGTAACCACAGTGAAACAAAGGATCTTCTACATTCTGTTTTTGTGTGTGCACACAAGTGTTTGAGAGAAAGAGAGAAAAAGAAAGTCTGCTCCACAGCTGTGTATCACATGGGAAAGAGAATGCTCAGAATCATACCGCAACATAACATGTACTGAGCTGAACCCCTATCAAAACATTAAAACCATGTGCATGCACATCCAGGCATACATCCACCCAGCTCAAACAGAATTAATCATATGGAATGTAGCAATTTTTTTAGTAACACGTTATACTGGGTTATGGTATTTTAGTGCACAGCACCAGTAAATGAAATCTGTGCCATTGCATTTAAAGGCATGACACATTACTGGAATAACAGTAATAGAGTAAAGCATTACATCAAAAGTTCCTGAGTTCAGACTCTGTGCTGCTGGTCACCATGGTTTTACAGAACACAAACTGCTGAGGCCACAATAACAGTACAGTTTCCTCACATGGACTTAATGGATGTGGGTCTTCTGCGAAAACAGGACAAAACCGAATACAGCATGACAGAGGAAAACATGGCATTCCTAACTAGCTCCCATGTGTTCCTCCGCACTATAATAAACTAGTTCTTTCAAGACTCATCCAGGGTGATGTGGTAGTGCATTTACCCTCCATTGTGGTGGCAGTAGGCTGTTGAACCCCTGAGTATGGAGGTGGGCCCTGAGGGGCTGCAGCAGGAGGGTGAGCAGCTGATGAAGATGAGTTAATACTGTCAGGAGTGCCAGAGCGCTCTTCCACTGCAGCTGTTACTGCTGAGGCTAAGAGAGAAAAAAGCAAGAAAGTGAAGCCTGTGAAACCTTTCAGCCAATCAAGGACTACGCATACGAAAGTGGTGCTATTACATTTAGTGTTGTTTTTTTTGTTTTTTTGTTTTGTTTTTTTTTAAATAACAGCACCTTGTTTGCTACTGTTAACAAAAGTATTGGAACATAAGGCTGACAGATGTTTTTTGTTACACAGGTGTGTCTCCTTATAAATTACTGTTGGATCTATAAATAACTATTGCTAACTCTGGATTTCAACTGTGAAGATAAAACTAAGATAATGACCAGACAGCTGGCAGGACACGGACACACACACACTATTTTAATGCTGAGGGATTTGTCAGTACAGCTATTTGGCCAAAGTGTCAAGAAAGACAGGATACGCTCATAAACCAACATGCACTTCTATGAAGCTCAGCGGAGATAGGGTCATGGCTCAAACTTGTATGAATGCTTTTGGAACAGGCTCAATAAGCATCACTGATGATGATGATGATCACTGAATTCATGATGGCAGCAGCAAAATTAACACTTACAGAAAAACACATCCAAACATATTTGGAAGCAAGGTAACAAAGGACTTGGGGGATAGTTTAAGGACTGGACAAGTGCATTTCATCTACTGAAGAATGAAAGGACCCAGAACCACTAAAAAAATGCTATAGTGAAAGCCTGGAAAATCACAGCCAAAAAAGAAACAAACTGATCTCTATGTTTTATTTTTGTTCATAAAAGGTCACTCGTTTTAATGAGCTACGGCTAAAGTTATTTTGTACTGGTGGGGGATTAGCCTACCTGGAGCAGGCTCGTCAGATAGGCCAAATGCTGAGATGACATTCTTGCTGACCTCTTCTTGGTTCTTTAGAGGGTCAAAGGCAGACATGCTGGCAGCACTGACTGGAGGGGCTTGCTTCACTGCTGTATCTACAGTCTCAACACATTCTGTAAAACATTGTACACAGACAATGGCAACCATCAGCTATTGTCACCTAGGTGTTGTAACTTAGGTCTTGTGATTCTGATAAAGGCTACAAAACCATGGTGATTCTCCATGTTCAGTGGCAGTATTTTCATTTTGTCCTATTATTGAGTATGTTATATGTATACATTAATGGGAAGAGTTAGTCTAAATGTATAGGGACTTGGGCACCATGATCAGAAGGTAATTGGTTCAACACCGACAAATAGGTCACTGTATCTTCACAACGGCATGGTTACTTTCACCTCTCATCTTAAATTTCATGCATGCATTGATGGTGTGTCTGTATGGAAAACCATGCATGTTTCCTGCTATACCAGTTTGAGGGTTGCTCTCCATTGCATGTTCTGAAGGCGGTTCCAGGCTGTCCAGCAGGCTGTTGATTTTGTTCCTCAACTGGATCAGCTCTTTGCGCAGGTGCTTCACCTCAGATGACTCTAGCGGCCGTGGCTGCCCATTTACTGCAAACAGAAACCCATTTATCATAACCTTTGGGATCAGCACCATAGGTAATGTGCAAATATATACAACAGAAGGAAACTCAGCAGAACATTAAATACTAGCTAGAAAAGGCAACTTGGCAACATGCATTTTTCTGTCCATGTATCAGGAAGGTTGCAGCTTGAACTGTTCCAGACTCCTCAACACACACTTATGATCACTGGCGGCATATTTAGACCCAACCCTTTACCCCAGTCACATGTTTGGGACATGCTTGCACACGTGAGATTGTGCAGCCATAAAGCAGCAATGAAGTTCTATTAGCTTTGAATTGAAAAACATCTCTTCATCCCTCTCTGTCCCCATTATTTCCCTTCCCCCTCCTCTGTAGCTCATCCGAAATCTGCTACAAAGAAAAAAAGCTCTAATTAAAAACAGAAATAATGTTTACTTGGTAGGTTAAAAAATAAATAAATAAATAAATAAACAAATAAATAAACAAACAAACAAAAACAAACAAACAGCCTTGGACAGTGGCAAAAAGCTATCCACTCATTCATGCTCTCTCACTCATTCACTCTCACTCACAAAATTATATAGACACAAAGTTAAACCTTAAGCAAGAGCTTTGTGCATACACTCAATTTATATTTGTCTAGACACTGGCACATGCAACATCAAATATGTGTAATTTTCCCTCAAAACCAACATGAGCCTGGATGCATTCAATGGTGTTCCCTTAGCCAGAAACACAAAAAAAAAAAAAAAAAAAAAAAAAAAAAAAAAAAAAAAAAATCTACCTCTACTTTGGAAACAGACCTGCAGTGACCTCTTCTGGCAAAATGATGAATTACAAGTGTTTAAGGTTTAAGCTTTGAGTAAAATGTTCAAATACAAGCCGGTCCAAAATCTACCTATAAAATCAAAAAGTGTCAGACACATAGCAACATCAAAACAGACATAGCAATATCAAAACAGTAAACTGAATTAATAAATGTTGAAAAATAGCATGCCATTATTTAACTGCACCACATTAAATCCTGAGCTTTGAGAGGGGGGGGGGGAATAAAAAAATAAAATAAAAAGAAACTATAGTTTTCAGTCCATCTTTACACAAGATAGACAAATACCAAACAATTTCAGTCCTGCACCTCTGGGCAAGCAATATGGCCTTTAATTAAACATATTTTTGTTAAAATGCCTTTTGCCTTTCATTATCACTAGTCTGTGAGTGCATTCTAAAAACTTTAGGAAAACAAGTTTTATTAAATATACGATAGCGAGTTAAGGAGCCAGATAATGGTTGGATTCTGCTATTGACCCTTTCAAGAAATACATAGTAAGTGGTCAGTGGGTTCTGTGAACTAGTAGACAGACAGCATCTTGTGATCTAAGTGAGAGTGGAGGTATGAAACTGGAGATAAGCTCAGAAAGTTACTCGGGAGCAAGATCATTTTGGGTTTGTAAATTATTAGAAGAATTTTATAGTCAATGTGGAATTTTACTCCATTCCATTCCAGACTAACTGTAATCTGAAGTTGAAGGCTTCTAATGGAACATCCTGATAGCAGGGCATTACAATAATCTAGTTTTGAAGTGATAAACGCATGCATCATGCAGCAATAGGATGTAGTGCATAGTGTACTTATCTAGAGGAAGAGCTGACTATAGTTATATATAACTGAGTCAGCTCTTTCTCTAGATACATACACTATGCACTACGTCCCAGGCTTTTTACAGTTAGTACAGGGTTTACTGTAAGATTTGTAATTTTTATTTTTTTAACTCTTCTTTCCCAATGTAAATATTAAAGTCACTAATATCATTACTTTGTACTTATATACTGCTAGGTTTGCTAAGAATTCACTGAACTCCTTTAGGAAATGTTTAAGAAGCACTCATGGCCTGAAGATAGACTTTTTCATGTATTACTATTTTGCATTTAGTTTATTTATATTTAGAAAAAGGACTTTAAAAAGAAGTCTAAACTTATCCTCTGACTGAAAACTATAAAATCTTTATGTTTAATTGTTATACCTCCCCTACATAGCTGTAGCCTGTGGAGTGGCAAAAACTGGGGCAGCGGTGGCCTAGTGGTTAGGGAGTTGGCCCTGGATCGGAAGATTGTGTGCTCGATTCCTTCACCAGTAGGTTGCCCTGAGGTACCCGTGAGCAAGGTACCGTCCCTGTCACTGCTCCCTGGGCGTTTTCAATAGCTGCCCCCTGCTGCACGTTCGTGTATGGGTGAAACGCAGAAGTTGAATTTCGTTGTGTTGTGCTGTGCTGCGTTTCACAATGACAAGGGTAATCACTTTCATTCATGTTTCTTTGAGGCAAAAGATAAAATCTTCAGTCATCATCTCATTTACAATTATGGCTTCTGAAATAAACAATGCAATATTCAGAAATCCCAGCTTTAACATCTAAGTTGCTGTTGTATGTTGATTTAGAAAGTGGTACATTAATTCAATTGGTAGAGCAGAGAATTTATCTTCTATTTTATTTTTTTGGGGGAACTGAAACTCGCAGTGCAGTGACCCCTGAGTGATGTCTTATTACAGCTCCCAGACAGTCGGTCCAAAGTGTGGCATACCCCCGGCCCTGGATTATCAGCAGCTGAAAACTAAAGTTCTCTGCTGACTAACTAGCAGACTATTAGCTATGTTGCAGGAAACGAGAGCAGCACCCTCCCACAAGGGGTGAGCACTATCCCAATCTAAAACCAGACTTGCCTTCAAAAGTTGACCAATTATTTATACATACCACTTTATTTACAGAGCACCACTTGAGAATCCAGAAATGTATGGCCAAAAGCCTGTTGTAAGCTTCAATTGCACATTCAAGGCTCTGGTTCCTGAATTACAGAAGACACTAGAGCTGGTGCCTTTTTCAGGCATCAAATTATAGAATTTCCAAATACACCTCTAAATGTACTTTCAACAGGTTTCTCAGCTGGCACTTCACTGAGCGGGGCAAACTTGTTCATGTGTCAAATAGTAAACAAGGTAGGGAGGAGGGTGGTGCTTGTATGGGGAAGCCTCAGTATGAGCTTTGGCTTTGTGTCCAAGCTGCTGAGCTGTCACTCATTAGCCCCACTGTGAGGGCTCTACAGCCAGAGTTGAAGGCGTGCTTGAACTCACTTTGAGGCACCCAGAGCGGTTAGGTAAGCCTGGAATCGAACCTTTAGCTCAGATCTTTTTATTAACTACAGGTGCTCATATCCATCATTGTCAAACATTGCTGAAACTCAGAAAACAGTCTTGCAGCAACTAAACACGCAAGGCTGCTAGAGGTAGGCATATTGCATAGACCAGGCTATTAGTCCCTGTAATAGTGAGAGAAATGCGGAATGCTGCAAGCAGGCTGGGATCTGGCTCAGCCGCCTATCCTGTCCATCCTCAAAGCAAATGTCCACTCACTAGATTATAAAATTGAACAGTATCCAACTTCAGCAACCACCCAGCATGAGTTTAGAGTGCTGCATTTAGGATTACACAGAAACATGGCTGTGGACTATTTGCGTTTCACTCGGACAAAAGCACCGCTCTGAACTGTTTATTGACATCAGAGATTTCAACCATGCAAATCTCAAGGCAATTCTTCCTAAATTCGATCAGCATGTGGACTTTGCAATGAGGAGAGTGAATGTGCTGAACTGTGTTTACACAAACATTGCCAGCATGTACAGAGCTGAGCGCCGCCCCCCACCTCAGATACCTGGAACTCTTCCCTGTTCTGATACCACCATAGAGACCTCAGACGTTTCAAGCAAACCATGAAGCAGCCTGTAACCTCAGCCCCAGGAGCCATCTCTGTGCTTCAAGACTGCTTTGACACATCAGCTGGGACATGTTTAGGAAGGCTGTGACCTACAATGACTCCACCAACATGGAGGACTACACAGCAGTGACTGGCTACATCAGCAAGTGCATTTATGATGTTACTGTCCCAAAGACCGGCATCACACAGGTTTGTTATTTTTAAAATATTCGGCTAATTACAAAAAGTTCTTTCAGAACGCAAGTACGTGTTCCTAATCATAAAAAAAAAAGAATTTTTATTTCCTCCCCTTGAAGGTGTGCAAGATATAATTTCTGTCTTCTAAAATAATAATCACATGAATTGTTCATTGAAATTCATTAAAAATAATTACATTAGCTACCAGCTAACTGATCTGAACATACATAATAGTTTTTTTATTATAAAGAAACTAATGAGTAGACAAGTTTCTGGACATGTATAAAACTTGGGAAGAAATTAACATGAAGCGGTTCATGATGCTGTTGAAAATTGTTCCACAGCACAGAGGTTTGCTTGTAGAAAGTGTCACAAGAACTAGTGAAGTTCAGAGACAAAACAAAGACAAAACAAAACAGATCCAAACAATTGAAATATCATCTAAACCTTTCAAATGGTTTCAGTTTTATCAGATATTTACTTTTCCTTTAAACTCATTTTGTTGATAAAGTTTCGCTGAAGAATTTTATTCACCAAAATTCATAGACTTGCAAACTGCAAAAAAAAGCTCTACCAGAAAAACCCTGGTATTGGCAAATCTTTTTATTTTTATTGATCCACATTTAGATTATTATTTTTAAGAGAGCCTTTTTATATGATAAAACAAGGACTGCCACAGGCTGATGCACTAGCCCCCTATTCTTTTATATTCTCATTCTCAAAACAGATTGCAGCCTATTGTCGACTATCATAATGGTCACAACAAAACAACCATGGCTCTTACTCTCTTCAGTCTCTGAGAGTGGTATTAAACTACCGCCATTATGTCATCACAGCTGGAGAAAGATTATCTGCTCACAGAACACTCTGTACATCATAGAGTGCAAATCTTAATCTTAAATCTTAAAATGAATCTTGAATCTTAAAATGATTTCTATAGAGACAGTCAGGATTAGAAATCTGACTATAATGTTCCAAGCAATTACTTCATGTGAGTGAAACACAGGCATATTTACTTTTGAAATACATTTTTGACATAAACTATGAAGACTTGTTCTGGACACAAATATGTTCATAGTTCTCCAGTAAAACTTACCAAACAGGGTGAGTTTCAATATTCTGCTGCACTGGATGGCAAAGGACAGATCTGAACTGTCAAAGATGGTAATTAGATCATCATCTAGAAGTAAATGAGAATGAGGAGATAAACCAAGGGGAAAAGGAACCTCTGGTATTCACAATCTATATTTTCAGTCAGCATTAGGGAACAGTGAGAAACCTTCTTTTATAAATCTACATTTGTTTCAAACCCAATATTACCATTAAACCAGGATATTTCAGTTCATTTGAGAAGCAAATCTACACCATATCAGTGTCATTTGAAGTTAACTTGCATGAATATTTGTTTCTTTAACAAATCATGTAAAAGCTATTATTAAATAAAATCCTATTGCCCTAACTCGAGCTGGATATCAATCATATTATAAACCAAAGTTGAAATTTGTACATTTGTAATATGTATTAATGTAAACAATTATTGATTAATGTCTTCTTCTTCAGATTACTCCCATTAGAGGTTGCCACGGCGCATCGTTCTTTACCATTCTTTCTAGTCCTCTGCACCTTAAGTTTTACACCATCATCTGCACATCCTCTGCACAAGCCAGTGTATTTCTTGGTGCTGGTCCCAAGCGTGAATAAATGGGGAGGGTTACACCAGGAAGGGCAACCTTTATAAAACTTTTTCTAGTTCAAATATGCAGACAACAAAAGAGATCTCCATACCGGATCCGTCGAGGCTTGGGTAAATAACGACCACATTTTAGGAAATTGGCCTACTGTTGACCATAGGAGGAGGAGAAGAAGAAGAAGAAGAAGAAGAAGAAGAAGAAGAAGGGATGTCTGAAGGCAGGAGAAGAGAATTAGTGGTTGTAGATTGGAAGTGATAGTAGGAACTCTGAATGTTGGCAGCATGACTGGTAAAGTCTTGTGAGTGCCTGAGACAAGATGGAAGGGCAAAACTAAGGTAGACAGCTAGAAAGGTACTAGGAGTTGTGGACATGTGGACAGAAAAAGGAGGTTAAGGAAATGTAGTGGTGGAACCCAGAAAGAAAGGTGGATGAAGAAGTGGAATAACCAAAAGAAGAAAAAGAGAGAGAAGAAAAAACAAGGAGATGAATTGCAGGACCAAGAAAGCAGTGGCTACGGCTAGAGATAAGGTGTATGGTGAATTGTATGATAGGCTGGATAGGAAGAAGAAAGAAAAGGACCTATATGGATTGGCTAGACAGAGAGAAAGCTGGAAAAGATGTGCAGCAGGTCAGGGCAATAAAGGATAGAAATGGAAATGTACTCACTAGTGAGCAGAGTGTGCTGAGCAGATGGAAAGAATACTTTGAGAGGCTGATGAATGAAGAGAACTAGAGAGATAAAATTAGATGTGAGGATAGTGAATCAGGAAGAGCAGTGGATTTAAAAAAATGGAAATAAGGGCAGTGATGAAAAGAATGAAGGAAATGTAATGGAAAAGGTGTTGGTCCAGATGACATACCTGTTGAAGCATGAAGGTGTTTAGGAGAGATGGCAATTGAGTTTGTGACCAGATTGTTTAACACAGTGGTACCTGTGGAGTGGCACCGATTTTCAAAAATAAGGGACATTCACAAAGCTGTAGTAACTATAGAGTGATAAAGTTGATTAGCCACAGCATGAAGTTATTGGAAAGGGTAGTAGAAGCTAGGTTAAGAAGAGAGATGATTAGAGCAGCAGTTTGGTTTTATGCAGAAAAAAAGCACAACAGATGCCATGTTTGAGAGTGCTGAAGGAGTTGCACTGGGGCAGCAGTGGACTAGTGGTTAGGGAATTGGCCCCAGGATCTGAAGGTTGTGGGTTCGAATCCCAGACCAGTGGGTTGCCCTGAGGTACCCTTGAGCAAGGCATCGTGTCCATCACTGCTTCCCGGTTGCTTTAAATAGCTGCTCCTTGCTGCATGTGTGTGTATGGGTGAAGTGCAGAGGTTGAATTTTTGTTGTGTTGTGCTATGTATCACAATGACAAGAATAGTCCTTTCACTGTGCAATTGTGGACTTGGGAGAAAGCATATCACAGGGTGCCTAGAGAGGATGTGGGAAAGAAGTATGTTTGAGGGAAGTGTGACAGTGGTGAGGTCTGCAGTAGGAGTGACAGATGCATTTTGGAGAGAAATGCTCAATAGAGGAGAGGGATGAAAGTGAGTAGGACATACACAGAATACATGAGTGTAAATAAAAGGGAGGAAAGTGGAGTGGTTAGGATACAGGGAGCAGAGGTGACAAAGGTGGAAGAATTTAAATACTTGGGATCAACAGTTCAGAGTCACGGGGAGCATAGAAGAGCTAAAGAAGAAGGGTCAGGCATGTTGGATAGGTTAAGAAGAGTGGCAGGAATGACTGTGACAGAGAGGTACCAGCAAGAGTGGAAGGGAAGGTCACAGGACAGTAGTGAGACCAGCTATGCTATATGGGTTGGAGACAGTGGCACTGACAAAAAGACAGGATGCAGAGTTGTAAGTGGCAGAGTTAAAGATGCTAAAAGTTGTGTTGGGTGTGACAGGAATGGAAAGGTTTAGAAACTATCATATTAGAGGGCGAGCTCAGGTTAGACATTTTGGAGAGAAAGTTAGAGATTGTGAAAGCAAGATTGTGTTGATTTGGACATGTGCAGAGGAGAGATAAGCAGTATATTGGGAGAAGGATGTTGAAGATGGAGCTGCCTGGCAAGAGGGAAAGAGGATGCGGAAAAGGTTCATGGATGTGGTGAGAGAGGACATGCAGCTGGTCAGTTTAAATGAGGAAGAGGCAGAGGACATTAAGATACACTCCACTGTGGCGACCCCTAAGCGAGAGCAGCTGAAAGATGATGATCTCTCACCACGTCCATAAACCTTCTCTTTGGCCTTCCTCTTTTCTTCATCCTCAACATCCTTTTCCCAATATAAAAATGTTGCATTATTCTAGGCCAAATCTGTTTTAGGGAAGGATTAGTTCAGATTTATTTACTACTTTAATGTTTTTTAATGCTTCATTTGATTCTATCAATAATTGTTTCAGAATTGAATAATTATTTTTCAGAAATTGAAAAAAAATTTTTATCCCTAGTCTTATGTTTGTGTAATTTTAGTAACTGTTTAGCGTTGATTCCCAACGAATTTCAAAAAGTATTATTTTAAAGAATGTTTAGGATAAAAAGCTTGTGTATTTAGGAAGCTTTGCTTCCTAATGACCAAAAGAATGGATCAAAAGATTCCTCATCAGAAATCTGCCTCATAACCATGGACTAATCGCACTCTGGAAAAACAGCATACATAAAGATGAGCAAAAAGATAAAAATTACCTTCATCCTTGTATTTGATGGTGACTTCATCACTGCTTTGAAGCTGGCCGCGGAAGACCCGCTGCATCATGAGCAGGAGCTCATCATAGGTGATGTCCTCATTGTGGATGGGGATACGACGTATATCATCCCCTAGCTGAGCCTTAATAATCAGCTTCCCACTCAGGTCCAGCTGGCCATTCATACTGGTTTGACACGGACAGTCTCACTGAAAGAAGCTGTTATATGCAGACACATAAGCACCATGCCAACTGTTTATTGACTCTGCATTAGCTAGGGAGTTTACACTGAGAGACTTTCAGGGCCTTAAATACATGTTAACCTTAAAAGCAAAATATAATTTGTGTTTACCATCCAGCTTGAGTTTCCATCTAATTGGTTGAGGCAACTATGTTTAAAAATGTATTTGTATTTTCTTAGTTGCATAAAAAACAAAAAAGACAATTAAATTGTTAATTGCAGTCAAGTTAATTAAATGTGAACTAGAGTTGAATGTGTATCATAGGCTGACCTGACAGAAATTACTATTCAATCAGCACCTAAACACTTACAGACCTTAAAAATGGGTTGTTTAAGGAACCTAATTAAAAGCAACACAATATGCAGAAGTGTCAGCTGAAACAGTAGAAGGAAAGATAAGAGTCCTGTAATTAGGTCCTAGGTCTCTTGTGACCTAATCTTCAAGGATAGGTCTGATTACATCCAACATTGGTACACTACGCAAGACTGAAGGAAACTCCACATCACAGGCTAAGGGTCAGAGCAGACTGAAAGCTTTGGCAGGTCAACTGCACTTTCACATAGACTGCCTCAAAAACATTAATTAAAAAAGTAAACAATAAATAAAAACACTAAATTTAAAAAAATGCCCAAATGGCATCACTAATATGCTACCATTGCTGGCTAACGTCATGTTCCATTTTGTATAAAGATCCTGAGTTTAAAAAAACACAAGGACAAACACATTTTCAAGTTCAGCTTGAAGAAATTTGATTAGTCATGGAGTCATGGATGTAACAGGCAAAGCATTGGTTTATCATCATTATTAATATCCTATTTACAATGTGGAAAACAAGTTTTTGTTTTAAATGAACATAAGGACCAAACACATTACACTTCAGTATAAAAGACAAAACTAAAATTCTCTAATCGAATCATGCATAATAAGTGAACGCAGATAGCAAATGTTTGCCTTAAACTACAAGAAAAATGGCTCACTTTATAATTACACAGATGTTCATTATATGGACAATTTAAACAAGCTAAAGACTTAAAATACCCAGCTATATATTTTCTACCGTTTACTATCTGCCAGGTGACATGGGCGAGGTGATGGCGGTTTACTTGGACTGCTCTCGTTAGCCAGTCCTACAAGCACAGCGGCTCACACTACCCATGTTTAGACAATGAAACAATTACAATAGAAAAAAGTAATAATTCTGATCACAACAGACCTTTAAAAATGTATTCTGGCAATGCTACAGCCGCATACACAAAAAGTTCCAAACCTGCGTGTATTCTGTAATGTTTTGCTATCGTCGGGCCATTTCTTCCGTTGTCAAATAAGGGGCCGCCCAGTATACGCTGTCAGCTCCATTCAGCAGATGTTATGGCAACTTCCTGCTAAAAAGTGAGCTACTCTTCAACCGGCGTCAAGTAGCTAACTGAATTTACCGAGTTTTCTATCATAACCATAGAAATCGAGTGAGAACATGTACAACGATCGATGCAAAAGAATTTTAATTCATTCATATGATAGCTTTTCGCCATTTTTTTCGATCAGCGGTCTGCTTTGGGTTTGCCCCAGTTTTCTGAAGCTAAAGTGATGCTAATACTCACTGGTAGCCTGACAAGTGCCCGTGTCTGTCAGAGCAGTCAGATACGCTTTAATGGTTGTTTTGTCCGTAATGTGTGACAGTGAAGAGACATTTTGATTAACGTGGAAATAGAATAGTGTACCTGGTGTTAAGACGTGTTGATCCTGCAGTGTTCTGTAGTCAGCAGAAACCTACCAGATCGGACTCACCCAAACTCGGTGCACATCCGGAAGAGTCGCAGGCTGTACGTGGCAAAAACAACAGAGCATGCGCAGTAGAGAAAGTCCGCACAAATTATTTTATTTCTTATGTCTTATATCAGGTTGAATAAAAGTTAATTTCCTGATATTTGTTGTTGCTTCTGATTCAAATGGAGGTCAGCTGGAGCTTTATGCTGGTCAGTTATACCAATATATTTACTGAGGCCATGTACTACAGAGGCGAAATAGGGCAAACTGATCGGAATGGAAGAATAATACCAAATATCTTTTTCACACCTCACTATGGTACAAATGTAGTCTTTTTACACTTCCAAATAAATGCTGCATTTGAAAGGCGTTTTATTCATAGCGATCTTTAAATTGTGACATTACACGCACAATTTAAGTATACAAGTATTTAAGACATTATATAAGTATTTAAGACATTACATTTGATGATCAGGTTAGACGTTTTGAAGACAAAGTTAGAGAGGCAAGGTTGCATTGGTTTGCGAAGTTTAATTGACTCAGATCTCAGTTTTGTGCATCACATCAGAAACATAGAATTAAGATTCTTTTGTTGGTTAGCAACTCTTAATAGTCTAGGACCTATCTATTTATCCGATTTGCTTTAATTCTGTGAATCCTGCAGAAGTTTAGGTCTTTAGGTAGTGGGACTAAAATTACCCTGAAGTTCTGAGGGCGTCAGAGAATATTCATATTTTTAAATGCAAACTTACCTTGTTAGCCTCACCTTGGCCTGAATTATATTGAACTACTTATATTTTGTTATTTATATATGTTAGTAAATTTAATGACATATTTCTATCTTCTAGTAATTCCTCTTGTAAATTTGAGATAGCATTTTTAAAAGTTCTTGTTTTTATTACCTTTTATTTGATTGTCTTTTATTAATATAGCTGTTGATTACTGTTTAATTTTATATAAAACAGTTTGTGTTACATTGTGTTTATATAAAAAGTGCTATAATTAAGTCTGACCAATTCATTGATTAGTGAATACTCAACACAAGTTGAAAAGGTTTCAAAAGAAATGCAGAGGAGAGCAGGGTCTGAGTTCCTTCTAATTTAATTACCTAAGTTAGGACAATGTAATATATAATCATGATAATGTCAGTAAGGCAGAATGGTGGTACCTGTGGTGGTACCCCTTTTATTCTTTTCTATTATCTGAATAGTGACAACACTTGTCATTGTGAAACACAGCATAGGTTTCAGATATAGAGGAGAGCAGGGTCTGAGTTCCTTCTAATTTAATTACCTAAGTCAGGAAATTCAACCTCTGCGTTTCACCCATACACACACATGCAGCAGGGGGCAGCTATTGAAAGCGCCCGGGGAGCAGTGACTGGGTTGCTCAAGGGTACCTCAGGTACCTCTTCCGATCCAGGGTCAACTCCCTAACCACTCGGCCACCGCTGCCCTTCATTCTGCAAAATTACAGTCCAAAATTACAGCTACAAGACATAAAATCTTGAAAAGTTAGAAAATAGCAAGAAGGTCCTGGGTTAAGTTTCCAGCTGGAGCTCCATGGGTCCTTTCTATGCAGTGCTTGCTTGTTCTCCAAATGTCTGCAAGGTGTGCCAAAAATCCCAAAAACGTGAACATTAACTTGATTGGAGAGGCTAAACTGATGCTAGTATATTGGCTATGAAAGAATATTGTTATATATTTTTCTGTCTACCCTGCAAATGGACTGGATGTTTCTCAACCTTTCACCCTAAGAGCATAGGGATTGACTTTAGTGACCCTGTAAACCTGGTTTGGAAAGGAGATTAAAATTAATTCATTTTATGAGCAGTTTAAAGTCTTAAAAACAACTTTTTTGAACAATTCATCTTTTATTTTAAGAGCACTGAAAAGACCCAGTGAGATAAAAAGCTCCAAACATAATGGTACAATACAATGTGATGCAATGTAGAGTTAATATACATGCATACATATATTCCTCCCAAAGACATACACAAATTTAACAGTATATGTGTCAGTAGACTGGCAGCACTGAAGTAGGAATATAATTCATGAAATGTGTTAAGAATCTATATAAAATGTTGTATACTAGTAAACATACCAGAAACAAACTGTATATAAATGTCACCCAATGGTATGGCTGTCTGTTTTTGGGCATTTATCATTTTTAATATTTCATTGCATGTCAGAATTTTGAGTTTAATATAATAACATGGTCTGCACCCAGTTTTCAATAGCTGATCTCATTACTTCTTCTTTTTTTCCTGTGTGGAGTTGAACCAGGCATCTAATAACTTCTTGCTGTAGTAGATTTGCCATGCGTGTACCTGGATAGCAATGACCATAAACAGATACATCACTGTCACAGCCGAAAAGCCAAAGATGAACCGATAAGCTTTGCCATGCCTGTACAGCTGCTGGGCCACTGGGAACATCTCCATGGCTCCAAAGATCAATGGAGCCACTGAAAAAAGACCAGCACTGATCATGGAGATCACCAGGTAGCTGATGTTGTTTTTGGGCATAGCTATGCCATTCAGCAATGAGGGCAATAGACTTAGGAGGTATGGATACTCCCACTGGTATGGCATAGCCACCACATCATGGGACATTAGCTTGAGATGGGCCACAATGACCTGGGCAGCAATCAGTGTCCATATTAGAACATGTAGAACCGTCAGCTTCTTGATTTCTGATTTTAAAGAAGCACTGCAACACAGAAATCCCAATTTTATTACACTGACATAAAAAAAAGATAGAAACAAAGGAAAAATACAAATGTGTATTGCATTACCCTTTAGAAACTATAACATTAAACATTTTTTTAAAATAAAATGCCTTTCTATTCTGCAGCTTTCTATCCTGCATCTCCAACACAGAAGGCCTTAAGTACCTACCAAAATTAGTCAAACCTGTCAAAGTAACCATCTTTATGGATATCAATACTCTTTGATACTACTTTACATTTACGGCATTTAGCAGACGCTCTTATCCAGAGAGAGCTTACATGTCCTGATTACAGGGACAGTCCCCCTGGAGCAACTCAGGGGGTCTTGCTCAGGGACCCAGTGGTGGTAGTGCTAGAGGTAGGATTCGAACCTGGGACCTCTTGATCCAGAGATCTGTAGGCAAGTACCCTACCACTAGACCACAGCCACCCACGTTACATAATCTGGTAGCATTAACAGACTTGACAGGAAATGATGTGAAAAGATTATGATAAAATATTTATACATTTATTATTACTGTTTTGCAGAAATAATCTCTGGTTGTCATGGTAGCTCATAACAAATGCAAACTTCCTTACAGTGACTGGATGCTGAGCATAAAGCAACTGGATTCCACTGTAATGCAAAGCTATAAACCTTTCACACAATAAACCTGGTGACAGCTAAATTACAGAAGGAGAATGGACTGAGATGTGGATGCCTATGGGATTATTTAGAATCATAAATAAGAAGTGATTAAAAGTGTTAAAAACCATGCCAGAAATTAAAAACTACACACGTTTAGTTTTGCAAATCCCATCAACAGCACTGATTATGAAGGTTTTATTTTGTGAGTGTTTTGTGGGGTTGCTAAATGTAATTTACATCAAAATACTTGTTTGCATACTTTGCAGTATGCTGCATTTTAAATTTAGCTAAGTGAGCCCACCTTTTTTAACTAGACGTAAAGCATAGATTGGCACTGTACATTTAGTCAGTTGGAGGGATGCAATACTTTTGTCACACAGGGCAGATCATCTCTCACTTATCTTTTGATAATCTAAGCTAGCAGCAATCATTTGAAAATATCAGCTCTGTCAGAATGAATTAATATTGCATAAATTCAGATAGCAGCATAATTTGTCCAAAAGCGAATCATTATTTTAATTGACCAGCACCAACTTAGCATTGCTCAATAACCAGCTCCACTAGTTTGTTATAATCTACCAGTTACTCTACTAAGTTATGGCTGATCAATGTATGCTTGAACATCTCTTCCCATCAGACCTTGGGGGATACAGAGTTGGTCCCGTCAATAGCAGCCTAAATTGTTCTGGGAAGGTTTTTCACTAAGTTTATGGAAAAGGGAGATTCCAGCCCCCAGTCAACAAGTTAGGCAATGATGTTAAATACCTGAGCTTGTAGTCTGTTCCAGTAATCTCAAAGGTGTTGATGGGGTCAAAGACTGTGCACATCAGTCAACCAATTCTTTATGGACCTTACTTTGTGCACAGGGACAACATTTTCTGCCATGGACCAAATAATTATTCCTACTCCACCAAATCTTACATTTGCACTATGCATGGGGCATATCCAATGGCAGTGTCCTTTAGACAACCACAGCTTGCCAATGAAAGTCTAATCCATCTAAATTTTGACTAACAGTTCTTGTAGTGATATTTCTTCCAAAAACGTCTTAAACACAGCAGTGAGTGTTACAATCAAGAACAGACGTGTTCTACACTATATGTTTCAGGACTCTCTAGTCTCATACTGTAAACTTATGTGGCTTAACGTGATAAAGTAAAAGTCATTGAGCTCCTTAATATGGTCCATTCAACTACAGATTTTCTCTGTGCATATTATTTGATTTTGTTACCTGTTACATCTTTTAGCAATGCATGTGGCCCTGTAGTGTATTAAAGTTAAAGTGGGGTTGGGGAGATACTTCATAGAAGTTACCTCATCTGGTAGTGAGATGCTACTTTTTCTCTGTGCTTAAAGTCACTACCATCAGTCCCTGCAGCTCTTGGACCTGTTTGTGATGTCATGGCAAACTCCTGTGTAAAACAGAAAAAAAGATTTACCACCAGATGCAAAGTATTACTAAATGAAACATAGCAAAAATGTATTCAGTTCACCTAATAGGGAGTACTTTAACTATACTATAATGCATTAGTACTATTCTATTTATTTGCTATTTATATAATTACTCCTCCCCCCAAACACACACAAAAGTGGCAAAATCAATTAAACCACTTCATCTCAAATATATTAACGAATGAGTTCGCAGACAATAATCGAATAAAAATGTCATGTGCATCTGAAGCACAGGACCAGTTAAAATGCCCGACCTAAAGGCAATTTTATATTGCATATACAGATGAAACTAGATCATTTAAGTTATATTAAGTGTTTATATTAAAACACAAGCGAAACTAAAACAATGAAATTAGTTTAGAACAAATTAATTTGCAAATGCAGCAAACCCTGGCCGTGTATAAGAAATATCCCGTTCTATAGAAAGGGGCAAGATCGATTGGACGATAAATGACACCGAAGGGCAACCTACACAGGCACAATGAATAAAGCTCTGATTAATTTCGTGATTTAGGCTAGGACACGTTTAATTTCCAACGCAGAAGGGAAAATTACACTGCAAATTTAAAAGTGTTCATCACAGTATGTGACAAGCAAAAACAAGCCAAGATTAACCCCAAACAAGCATTAGCTCTGCAGCAAGGCTGGAGTCAGGCCGGGTGTTTTTTGTAGCTCTTCATGACACCAAAGAATTAAATGAATTTCATTCAGGATAAATTCAAACAGCTGTTCATCTTAGACCCATCACACGAAAAAAAAAACAGTATGACGCTACTTACTTCTGTTTTAATGTGGTATTGATGAATACCAAGGCGGATATTAGTTAAAACCCAGAAATGCGAAAACATACAGCTGCTTGCCAGGATTTCATTCAATTCTGCGCATGCGTCTTAGATTATTTCCCCACCCTCAGACGTGCGATCTGATTACGCAGCATCAACATCACTGGCTTTACATCCTATTCTGTTAGATTCTTCTTGTTTCTGTCATTTTAATGCTTCTGATATTATTTTGTTTGTTTACAAACCTTACTTATTGAACATTTTGCAAAAATCTAATTAACAATTTTCCACTTACCCCATTTCATTTAAACGAACCAACACATTTTGTGTCATGTTTTGTAAGGAATTCATTAAATTAACACATGAAGTTAATATAATTTATGAACACAAAACGTAATCCATTACCCAAATATCATAAATGTGTATCCAAAAACTCTGTTCTTTGGTTTCAGAAAACAAGATCTGTTTTCACAAAAAACCCTAAGTGTTAATTGTGAGTCCGTTTTGTGAATTATCTGAAATATTTTCTTTTGTTCGTTTTTTAATCACAGACAGTCAAACTTTCTCCTAAACTTGATTGATGAGTCTATGTCATCATACATTAGCTTTTAAGCTCCAGTATTAAACAGTATTAAGCCTCATTTGGACACTTCAAATACCTTTGGATGTCTGGCTATATTTAGGGTTATTAAATTGATAGATTTTTAAAATAACTATTCCTTTAAAATAATAATGGCACAGTGGTGTTGTTGCCCTACAGTAAAAAGGTTCTGTCACAGTCCAAAGACATGCATGTCAGGTTTGGAAATTTCAGAACAGAGACGTTAAATGCCCCTTGATGTGTCATAGACAAGCATTCTGTTGAGGTTGCTTCTTTGCTTTATGTACTGTAAATGCTATACTATACTTACATTTTTACAGAAATTAAATGAAGCTTGTACCTTCAGGTAAACTTTTTAAGGCTAATTGTATAATAGTACAATTGGCTAATAGTAAATTGAATTATAGGTGATTTAGGCACTGTCAAGTCAACTTCAGGGGCAGCGGTGGCCTAGTGGTTAGGGCGTTGGCCACCCTGGGGTACCCTTGAGTAAGGTGCTGTCCCTGTCTCGCTCCTCCCTGTGATGGGCTGGCGACCTGTCCAGGGTGTGTCCCCCATCCTGTGCGCTGGGTTGGACTCCAGCACTCCCCCACGACCCCGTTTGGGACAAGCCGCAGAAAATAAATGAAGTTAACTTCATGATGCATTTGTTAATTTATTGGCTATGAAAAGGTTTTTTTACACAATTAGCTTAGTCAAAAAATCTGTAGTGTTGTCAATGTGTATAGTGCTTTGTGAAAAGACACTTTTACGAATGTAAATCCTTTATTTAAAAAAGTACAAATGTTTAGAATTCACTTCCTCTTGAATTACACAAATGCTGGACCATTTAAGTAAAAGAGAGAAACTGAACAGTGAAGCATGTTACAAAAACTGATTTTAAAATAATGTGATTGGGTGAATAGAAAATGTGTGAGTATCTAGTATGTGAGTATGAGGTACAATTTTATATATAAAATTATTTTATTTATAAAATAAAATAAAATTAAAAGAAATATGAAATTTTATGTTTCAGATTGATTGGATGAGGTCTGAGTAAGGGGTAAAATTGAAAAATTTAACTTTCTTGTTTTACAGTATTTATTCAGTGGTTTTCAAACAAGTGAGTGTTTGCAGTTTCTCAACATTCTGTGTTCACAAGCAAACAAATGCATGTTGTGATAGAGCACACACACACACAAGACACACTCACGCTCACACACACATTCTCTCATCAAAGGTTGCTTGTTTTCTTTTACAGTTACTTGTGTGAAAACAGTACAATTGTACAAAAACATTAAATAGAGAAAAAAAACTTAATTTGGAAATTGTACTTATTTACCTTTTGAGGCTTAGAATCTTTATACATTTTGCTACATTCTTGTAAGAACACTTAATTTAAAATTTTAATATCTTTGAAAATGCTAGGCTTGTCATTGTAGGAGCACATTGGTACTGCTTTACATTTCATATTGTCATGAAAAAGCAAATTCTAATGAACTGAGAAAACCTTCCATATGTATTAAACATACTAGAACTGTCAAGGTGTCATCTCTTAAACAACAGAAATACATTATATTATTCCAACTCTTCCCAAGAAGCTCCACTGAAATGTGGAATATTAACCAGTATGTATATGTTTATTAAGTCTTTTTGGGAGGATATAATATTTCCATAGATACAAAAGATTGATGGATACATGGGCTTCAGTAACATGAAAACCCAAAGGCAGTTTCCTGAGATCCTCTACTTCACCTGGTGATTGTATAAAAGTCTATTTTTCAACTGAATTTTGACACTTTTCCTTAGTTCTCTCTCTCTCTCTCTCTCTCTCTCTCTCTCTCATTTCTCATTTTCCCTCTTTTTCACTTGCTCTCCCTGCCTCGCTTCTTGCACTCAAGCTCCCTTTCTTTATGTTTCTGTTGGTCTACATGGGGTAGAGTAGAAAGCCAGAGAAAGAGGAGTGGACATACTGCCCTGCATACAGTCCTGCTGCTTGATCAGATGGTAGCTGGATGTGAACAGTATCTCCTGGTTGTAAAGGAACCACAGCGCTACCAGATGCCTGGTCAAGAATCCCCTTCTTATACTCATCATATGTATACATTAGGGGCTCACCATTACGGTATAGGCCCACCCACACATTGGCACCTTTGCAGTGGACATGATATGAAAAGTAATAAATGCCAGGAAGGTCACAAGTGAAAACGCCAGTCAGTGGATTGTAGTTCTGTCGCCCATTGTACAGCAGCTTGTCAAACACTACTGGTGTACCAACTGGAGGGAAGGGAGCGGTCAGCTGAACAGTAAAAGCAGGCATTTCTAGACCAGTTGCACCTAATATATCACCTCCTCCTCCATATTTTCCCTTTTTGTACCCACCAGTCTTCACTCCGTCAAGGGCTGGACCCATCTCAGACAGAACACCCATCATATCAGGGGAGGCAGGTGGTCCAGGGGGACCTGGTGGACCTGGGGGCCCTGGACGACCTGGCTGGCCTGGGGGGCCACTTGAACCTTCTGCACCAGGAGGACCAACAGGCCCAGGAACACCAGGAATTCCCTCACCTGGTAGGCCTGCCCCACCAGGGGGTCCATTATCTCCTTTTGGTCCAGGGGGTCCAGGTGGTCCAATTGGTCCTCCTGGTCCTGCAAGACCTGGAATACCACTTGGACCTTGCCGCCCTTCAGGTCCAGGTAAACCCTCTTCTCCTTTGAGACCTGGCATGCCAGGTGGTCCAGGAGACCCAGGTAGACCCTTCTCACCTCCTTCTCCTTTAGAGCCTACAGGGCCTGGTTGTCCTTGGGGCCCAGGTTCACCATCCTCACCTGGTTGACCTGGTTGGCCTGGTAGTCCTTGTGGCCCTGGCTCACCTACAGGTCCCTGTTCTCCCTTCACTCCAACTCCACCTTGTTCTCCTTTGAGTCCTGGCATACCCAAAGCACCTGGGGGTCCCATTAGTCCTGGAGAACCAGGAGAACCATTGGGCCCTGGGGGCCCTGTCATACCAGGTGGACCTCCATACCCTTTGTCTCCTTTTGATCCTGGTACACCAGGTAGTCCTCCTATTCCTCTGTCACCTTTTGGTCCAGAGAATCCTGGTTTGCCAAATCCAGGTAACCCAGGCTTCCCTGGCAAACCTGGGGGACCTGGTAATCCCTTATCACCAGGAGCACCTGGCCGTCCAGGTAATCCACTCTCTCCTGGTTTCCCAATACCAGAAGTGCCTTGTGGGCCTTGTTGGCCATTTTTACCAGGTGGGCCCTCAAGACCTGGTGATCCAGGTTGTCCTGGTTTTCCTGGGGCACCTACAGGACCTGGCAAACCTGGCAAGCCAGGCTTGCCTAGCCCTGGTAATCCTTTATGTCCAGGTAGTCCTGGAGGTCCAGCTGGGCCTTTTGGTCCTTGTGGTCCAGGTTGTCCAATTCCTTTATCCCCTTTTGGGCCAGGTAAGCCTGGTAAACCAGGTAGACCTTTGTTCCCTGGTTCTCCTTTGCCTCCTGGCTGTCCTGGCTGTCCTTGCTCACCTGGCTTCCCATTTCCTGGCAACCCTGGGGGACCGGGAGGACCAGGTAGTCCTGGCACACCTGGTTGCCCCTCTGCTCCACTGGGCCCTTGTTCACCCAGTTGTCCAGGTGGTCCAGTACCACCGGGCTTCCCTGGCATACCTGGCATTCCAAATTTACCAACTCCAGGAAGTCCCGGAGGGCCAAGTGGGCCTGGATTTCCTGGAGGACCTGGCAAACCAGTGCCTTGAGGCCCAGGAGGACCTGGAATTCCTTGAGGTCCAGGAGGCCCTTGTGGTCCAACCTCACCTGGAACACCCTGCTCACCTCTGGCAATTGTCTCCCCTTCAAAGAAAAAACAAACAAATAAGTAGCATTATATTGCTAGTGTGGAAGTTAAAGTGAAACATGATAATATTAATAGTGCTATAATATCAGTTACAATAATTAGTCCCATTTACACACACCTTTTTTGTCCTTGCCTTTATTCATATGCATAGGTATCAGTGGCATCTCTTTTCGGTAGTGTGGGTATTGAACGTGCGGTATCTCTTTTCCCATGCCCATGTGAGGTATTTGTGGGATTGGCTGGTGTTGCTGATGATGTGGTTTTTGTCCATAATATGCACCTCCAAAAGTAGCTGGCAGTAAAGCTGTTTGCACCAAAACCATCAGGAGAGGCACCATGGCCATGGCCTGAAAAAAAAAAAAAAAAAATTCATTCATTCATTCATTCACTGAATCACTCAAAAACAAAAATCTAATACATAATTAGTAATCAGTTAATTAATGTAAGAATTATTTATCCAAATAAATAATAACATTAATCAATCAATCAATCAATCAATCCATTCATCATTCTAGCAGGAATTAACTAATTCAAATACATTCTTAATTAGTAATAACCTTATCGATTAACTTGTTTATATATATATATATATATATATATATATATATATATATATATATATATATATATATATCCAATATTAAGGCTCCTACTGCTGTAGCAGTGTATGTTTGCTATAAAACAATCACTATAAATAAATAACTAAACAAAACATATAGACAATTTTGTTCTTTTCACCAAGATTAACTTCACTGGAGCATTTATTGTGCCCCTACCAACTGGTGTTCTCACTAATAATCTCTAATAATAATCATCATCATCATCAACATCATCATGATCTTGAAAACTAACAAAGACACAAACAAGCAACAATTCTGTATGACTCTATGCCACCTGAAAAGCAAGACTTGATCAGAGAGTGATAAACACTACTAATGTGAAGATGCTAAAAGATGCATTCCTAATTGCTAACTTGCTCTGTAGCCAAAGCTGTGATCTCAAAGTGAACTTCGTATAATCATTTACAGCATTTCGCTGATGCTCTTATCCAGAGTGACTTCCATTTCCTAACTACAGGGACAGTCTCCCTGGAGCAACCTGGGCTTAAGGGTCTTGCTCAGAAACCCAATGATGGCAGTGCTAGAGGTGGGATTCAAACCTGCAATCTCTTGGTCTGTAGCCTAGTATCCTACTGGATACCACTATTTAACACATCACAACTTAAATAAACAAACTGAATTAAATAATATTCCAAGCTTGCACACTCACTGTTAACAGTCAGCAGCGGTGCTACAGAAATGTCCTACACAACAGCAGTGAATACACAGAGCAGGAACAGTGAGCTGCAATACTTGCATGTAGTTATGGGGTTAAGTACCTTAAATACTATATTTTTCTGATCGGATATACAGTACTGTGCAAAGGTTTTAGGCAGGTGTGAAAAAATGCTGTAAACAAAGAATGCTTTCAAAAATGGAAGTGTTAATCATTTATTTTCATCAATAAACAAAATGCAGTGAATGAACAAAAGAGAAATCTAAGTCAAATCAATATTTGGTGTGACCACCCTTTGCCTTCAAAACATCATCAATTCTTCTAGGTCCACTTGCACACAGTTTTTGAAGGAACTTGGCTAGTAGTTTGTTCCAAACATGACTGTGTTTCAGTCTACGTGTGACATTGATGATCATTAGCACCTGTTTGGTAAAATTGGTTGATCATACACCGACTATAATCCTACAAAATCCCTGACTTTGTACAAGTGTACCTATAAGAATTGTTGCTGGTTTGAAGGCAAAAGGTAGTAACACCAAATATTGATTTGATTTAGATTTTTCTTTTGTTCGCTCACTTTGCATTTTGTAAATTGATAAAAATAAGCAATCATTATTTATATTTCTGAAAGCCTTCTTTGTTTACAGCATTTTTTCACACCTACCTAAAGCTTTTGCACAGTACTGTAACTGACAACTTTGCTTGCAACCCCACCTCTCTAGACATTAGGCTATGCATGCCTAAACCTCCTAAACCTTTAGGTCAAGAAATAGCTAAACATATACATATATCAATGATTCATCATGTCACCGACAGAGAAGGCAAAACATCATAAATAATAATACCACTTTTCACTTAAACATTGTTACATTACATAGTTAATTACAAATTATTAGATAGCAGCAAAAGCAACCTTTTAATGGTATTTCTTTATATGTTATTTTAAGAATCTCATGTCATTGCTGGAAGAAATCACTTCCAGCAACAGTAACAATTCACCACTGTCATGACATGTACTGATCAACCTTTTCTCTTCTCTTCTCTTCTCTTCTCTTCTCTTCTCTTCTCTTCGGCACTATCTACTAATATCTACTACTTCTTGCACTTGCTTTGCAACTTTCTTTTGCCATATTGGGAGCAGTCTGAAAATAATGTTTTTCTAAGTATTAAAATTGCCTCAGGTTTGTGTTCTAACTATGTAGGCCTGATATTTGCATTAATGTAAATTTGTCAGAGACTGTAACATGACAATGGATCTAAATTTCTGAGTAACAGCATTGACCTTTCTCAGGCAGATGGTGATTTTCACATGGGCATGCCATAGGCACTTGCAGGCAGATCACATTGCATGCAGGCAGACAGAATTATTAATTGATTCAAAGAGACAGTTGTTGCTCATATGATCCACTGTGGAAACCCCAAAACCAGAGCATCTGAAAGAATTGTTGCTCATATGGGGATTAACTATTTTGATAATAATAATTTGTTAATCTGTCATATGTTTGGTGTGTAAACCATACAAATTATTTTTATACAGTCATTATGTCATTTATGAAATCATATGTATTGGCATTAGTGAGAATGTATGGCTTTTCTTAATTAATTTTAAGGAAAAAAAAAATTTCAGACAGAATTCTTTCATGCTGTATGAAGCGTCAAGTGGGAAACAGTGTTTACACATTTGAACAGAATCCTTACAAGTGAAATTAATTTCTAAATGTTTAAATGTAAAACATGTGTCTTATAACATTTTTTTACAATGAAGAATTATGGTATAACATGTATAAGCTAAATTCAACTTTCCACATGCTTCATGGGACTGCTAGGGACTTTTGAAGGAAACATTTTATACATTTTGTCAGCATAGTGTTGCTCTCAATAATGTCTTTGACTCAAGTTTCAACATTCTGCCTTTTTTCATAATGTGAAAACAAAACTAAGCAAAGAACTTGCAATCTGATCTTGTGTAGTCCCAGTTTTGTAACAGCTTTAACATTACGTCCAGGAATATTATATGCTTTTATTTTTGGCCACAGACCAAGTAAAAAAGAGAGAAACCTCACATTTTAGAGACTGCTGCATTCTTGAAAGCTGTTATATGTCCCAAAGGTAATGAGGTGTTGGAGGACATTGAGCTTGAAACCACACATAGAGAAATATATACTGTGTGCAGTGATAAGTTCACTACCTGGGCTAAGATAAACAATAATTTCCTATAGTAAAAACACACAAGACTGAACATAACAAGGCCAGGTTTTCACATTGTCCACCATTTGTGTTTGGGTATGTTTGTGTAAATGTGTTTTAAGTAAAAAATATGTTAAATGACTTAAAAGCTTTATAGTGTTTAACAGAAGCCCTACAACAACTTCACCATTATCTTAACACAAAAAAAGGATCCAGTAGAACATAACACTGTAGCAGTGGGGTTTAGTTAAATAAGCATTTCCTATGAAGTTAAGGTTTCTACTCAATACTGCTACACAACAATGTCAGTAGCAATATGAGAATATCTTCAAAAGGTTAATTAAAGTGAATGTCTAATTAGTACAACTCATACAAGGTAGGGGTTAAGACTGCAGGCAGAAATTACTCAATACAAAGTCATTTCTAATTACATCTGAACCGAATAGCAACAATACCCTAAATTAACCTCAATATCCTTTGATCCTTTTAACAATGATGTCTTACTGGGTTGTGTAAATACATATATACTGGCCACTGCCAGGGCACCACAAACCATAATCAACTACATTTCTCATACACATCTTATAGTTCTGTGTTAGAATATATGTCTGACACTGCAGTACAGGAAATACATTAGAATATTGCACAGACAGAGAATTGACCTCAAATAGTCCTGGAAACAAAATTTTTATGTATTATATTATATTATACATAATATAGAGCCATGAAGGCGAAAGTCGCATCTCAAGCAAACACACACACACACACACACACACACACACAATTATACAATTAGTTACAACCCAAGACATGAAAGGTTGAATACTGTTGAATCAAACCTTCACAAAGACATTAATTTCTTGTAAGTAAAAGAACAGCGCAAAGCATGTGTTGTGACCAATTAAGCACTTCCAGAATCCTCAGCCATAAATTATACATAAATTATCCTTTTTTATAAGACAACTTGCTCAAACTCATCTTTTTAGAAGAAGTGAGTAGTAGGTGTTTGCAGCTAGATTTCTGAGCCTCCTTTTTGGCTTGTGACTAGGTTATGTTTATGGTTTGAAATATTGTTCCTGCTCTCATTAATTATATTTTGCACTGTTAGTTTCCCCTTTTCATTCATAACTATGCCTGCATTTTGATTGAATCTTAAGCTTGGCTTTGTCTCATTTACCATTCTTCAGTCTGCTTATTAAGCCTCTTTTTAAGACCTCTTTATAGGTCTACAGATCATATGTTTCATAAATACAAATGCAAAATTTTTTTTCGGATTTATATATACTGAAAAAGTACATCATAACACATCTTTCTTTTAATATTTATGTATTGCCCACCATTATTTTTAGACAGATAGCTATAACTGAAGGGAGACCCCTAAAGGGGAACCTCTCCTCTAGCTATTGTTTATCCTCTGCTGAAATCTCAATCAGCACCTCAGAATAAAGGTTATACAACCAACATCAAATACATCAAATCAGGTTGACACACATACACACACACACAGTATTAAGTGTCAAACAGAGTTCAGCTGGCATGTATTTATTATTTGTAATTTAAAAAAGCAAATATGGGTTAATGATGCGTATAACAAATAATTAAAGACACCACCTTTTCACTCTTTATAGTCGCATTGTAGTTTTACCTTTAGGGTGGACAATATGAGCTAAATTTCATATACTGTATTAGGTTGGGTCATTGGTCAAAAAACTATTTGAGTTGTTAAGAATGTATTTTAGAGTATTGCACTATAGTTTGATATTTAAATCATTCAGAATAATGAAAAATGTGGGTAATGAAAAATGTGAATTGAACAATTGATCTACAGTACAAAATATGTTTATTCTCTTACTGGGCAAGAACTGAAGCTTTTATTTTACTAAAGATTATTTATAATCATAATTTAGTGACATTGAAAGGTTCACCTGTCCTTTAGAATCTGCTTAAAACTCTGAGAAAATGTGACAAGTTTAAATAAATAATTTAAATAAATAATCTGCAGTATTGCCCTATGATTTAAAAGGAAAGTAACATAACAGGGCTCAGCAGGGCAGCAGTGGCCCAGTTAGAGATATCTCATGGAAATATGCAATATAATAGGCTTATATTTTCTTTTCTTTTATAATTCTAGGGTACAGCTTATTATTATTATTCTTTTTCAATATTTGAAAAATGTTTGAAAAGTATATATTCAAGTAAAATAATGTCTCAGTATGTTGTAAATAAATACATAACCAAATAAATAATAAAAAACTTAAAAAGATTATTATTCATTGCGTTGAGTCAAAACACATTTCAAGTATTTTCATGTCATGTCATGTATGTAATGCATTATATTCCTACTTAAATTTCTAATTTTGTTTCGGCTTGAATAATTGTTTCTTGAATAATAATATTTTTAACTGAGAATGGAATCAGACTATTGTGAAATCCCACCCCCAAACAATCAAACAAACACACACACACACACACAGCCTAAACTCTAGTCAAATCGCCTTAGGTGTGAATAGAAATGTCCCAATTGTCTGCTCTCTAATGACTTTTTTTTACAAACTAATTGTACATTGTGATGTGTAGACTTATTAAGCTGATGGCTGGATGTGTTTGCATGATCTGGCAGGATATATGAAGCATGTGGTTATGATACACAAGCACAGACCCTTAGTCAACACAAGTCATATATTCTCATATAGATCTTAGAAAATCTAGATATGACTCAATCAACTCATAACTTTGTGATAAAAAAAATAAAGAAACCTGGGTGTGTTAACTAAATAAAACATCTGCTAATGTTAATACTTATGGTGCTAATGCTTATTTTAAAGGTTAGAAATGGAATCACATGTTTCTTATGCACCATGATATATTTATGAGTGAAACATTTTATGAGAGGGGGTCTTTGAGGAAAATTAACATTCAATTTTATGATAGGTGAATTGGTGGAAGAGGGAGATGACACATTGTTCTACTAGTCAAAAATATTTTCCCTACCTGTTGATGCTGAAAAAAAAAAAAATAAGAAGTAATTTTTGGAGTGAGGATAGATGAATGGGCTTCAAACAATTTTTCAAACAATTTTGTCTTAAATGTTAAGATAATAAACTAAATAAGATTGGGCCCAATGGAAAATTAGAAAATCCATTGAAAATCCATTAATTGCACTCTTATCACACAACTGACATAAATTTAAGTAAAAATTTCAGTTTCAGTGAATAAATTCACCCGTTGTGGATGAATAATGAATAATATGGATATCTTTATATATTATATGGATATGTATATGGATATCTTTTTATATTTTTTATATTTGTTTTTATATATTCTCACTTTCTTTCTGTTCTTTCTTGTTAAAGAGCCCTGTAACACCCGAATTTCCCATTTGTGGGATAATAAAGGATTATTCTATTCTATTCTATTCTATTCTATTCTATTCTATTCTATGTTAATAAAGTTTTGTGCATTTGTGTGGTACCAGTGTAATATCTACTTCTGTTATTCACCCTTTGTACTATAATTAAATTAAACAAATTAAATGCTTTTTTTTTAGTTCAAATTGCGCATATATAAAATATTTTATTTGTCAAAAAAAATAAATTAAGAGTGCATGTAAGAGAGAGAGGGTGAAAAGGAATTGGATGAAATATGACTTACCTTCCCCTTTTTGAGTGTGGCCTGTATAGGGACAATTTGTGATCAAATCCTGCACACAAACTCCTTTGCTACCCCTCAGCAGCTCACTGGACAACTAACAGGTCTTAAAGAAGCAGCACTCTACACATACTGACCTTATATCTCCATTAGGGAGGAGTCAATCAGTGGGGGAGGAGAAAGAAAACAGACAGAGTATGGGGAAGAGATCAAACATAGATTTACAGCATATGAAAATACTGAAACTTTCCAAAGACACATTGTGGGCTAGAACCCTTATTATTCTTATGAAAATGATTGATTTACTGGATTGACTGGATCAGCTTAATTTTTCCCTAATCCTAAATTTAACACTCAAATGCAAAACAAACCCTCTGAACCTAATCCTAACCCTGAAATCATTTTAAGGCTAATGGTTTTGATAATCAGTCATGTTTTTCCGGATTGTAAACGTGTTGAGTTGTTGTAGATAAGCAAAAAACAACATATTTATTTTATGAAATACTTGTTTTACCAGTCTGCTTAAAGTTAATTGGAGTGCAAAAGCAAAAGCTTTTATGTTCTTACTATCAATGGGGGGCTGAGTGGAGGGTTCTGATAAAGTATGTGTGACCTAGACTCACCTCCTTGGAAAAGTGGTTAGGTCTAAACAACCTTTGTTAATTAAGAACTATGAACCAACTGGTGAGCAGAAACACTAAGTGACCAAGGCCAGAAAGTTTCCATGGAATTTAGACCCAGACTGTGGCTTGCGTTACAGGATACAGCTGTGACATAGGACATTTTGAGGCACAGGCAAAGAGAGTCCACTCAGTTCTTTAAAAATCTGAGGTTTGCTGAGTTAGTGAGAGGCTGCTTTAATAAATGGAAGTAGTGTTTTAATGAACAGTGCTTCCCACTATTACAGAAGCCTTAGTACAAGATAGTGGCAGAGTGAGAAAGAGTGGAGGACCTGTGAGATTATGCCAGAATACACTAAGAATAAGCTTTTCAGCCCTTCAAGGTGAAACATTCTGCTGTTTCTCCAAAATATATTGTTTATTCATTTCCTAATACATTTGTAACTTATACCAGTGTCCACTAAGTGAATGAAGCCATGTCAAATTTGACTGTGAAAATTATCAAAAATGCTCATGGTACAAATAAAAGATTCATTACAATAAATTAATGAAAGATTATTTATTGTGCAGTGTAGCAATTGCACACTGTAACTACTACACATTTCTGTTTATGAATTTAAAGTTAATTGAGCCTTTTTGTAAACATTGAACAGTGCTACAAATAAATGAAACTATATTTATATATTACAACAAATAAATGTAAGATGTTCTGCACATTGGTAAAATGAAGAACAACATAAGAAGTCACAAAACCATATAAACTGAAAAAATGAAAAGAAAAAAGAAAAGGCTTGCTGAATTGGGGCACCAAAACCATCATTGGAGGGGCACCATCCAATGAGAGATAGCACCTTCCCCCAATAATGTACACACTTACACTCCCTTGTGCACATGCACATTCTCACACACACCAAACTCAATTAGCCAAGAGTATGTTTATCCACCAAACATACTGGGTCAGGCATCTGTTTCTTTGTTTGGCTATATAAGAGAGAAAAATGAATGTTTGACAGAGAGTTGAATACACCATTTTTCTAAAGTCTAATCTCCAAACATGGATGATGAACAATGTTTCTGACGCTTATTTGTTTCTGTCATGAATTAAACTCATGTTAATGCTCATAGTTAGAAATTAATTATGTAAGATGAGGAAAAATGTTCTAAATTTGCTTTAAAAATGATAACAAGTAAATGTACACTTTTGGGTCAGAATTTATTTCAATTTGTGAACTTGTTTTGCCACTGCTGAGCTGCAGTGTGCCCAGCTGACTAAATGAGGTTTGTATGCAAATATTTGTACAGTTTATGTTTGGTTATAACAAATTGGAAGGAGTTAGATTGATTGCCGGTGGCTTGGGGGTTTTGGGGCTTTGCAGTCAATAGTGGCTGTAAAGTCCTGCAAGGGTCCATTCCCGCAACTGCTCTCTTTTGCTATACTGCAGCTTGGGAATGCAGTAAGCATACAATCTGCCAATCGTCCATCACCATAGGAACCTTTCCCAGGACAGTGAGTGACCCCATTAGGACAAGACCTCTCATTATTCTGCACCTCAAATCATTACTTTTCAAAATATACACACATGCTCACACATGTAAAAACATGAGACAAATAGTGAGACTGTCACAGCTTTGTTGATGATGCTGAAACAATAAACATAAGTCATTTCTCTTACCTCAACTCACTCAAATATCTGCTTGGTTTCTGAGTGTGTATGTGTATGCTTGTGTGTGGTCTGGCAAGGCCCCACCATGGTTCTGCTGTTCTGGCAGGATCTGTTTATGTTGGGGATCACTAACTGGCAGCTCCACCCAACACTAGTAAAACCATTACCATAGAGTTTTTACCTGTCACTCTGGAAATCTGGATGTTTTGCTTGGATCTTGAAGGTTTGTTTTTCTGTTTTTGTTAAATTAACCTCAGAACATGCCGGTACATCTACTGTGTGAAAACAGTTCATACTATGTTGTTACAGAATTATGAAAAAAGGGAAAGTGACTACCCTTGTCATTGTGAAACACAGCACAGCACAACACAATGAAATTCAGTCTCTGCGTTTCACCCATACACACACGTACAGCAGGGGGCAGGTATTGAAAGCTGCCTGGGGAGCAGTGATGGGGACGGTACCTTGCTCAAGGGTACCTCAGGGCAACCTACTGCTGAGGGAATTGAACCCAAAATCTTCCGATCCAGGGCCAACTCCCTAACCGCTAGGCCACCGCCTAAACCAATCCATCATTTGATTCTACAACATACCTGACTCCATTTTAAAATGTTCATAGCAGTAACAAGCTGCATGCTGCAACAAAACGGCATTCAAGAAAAAAATATCTGTCCAGTAAGGTTTTGTCCAAACACCTTAACTGAGAATTTGTTATTCTGCTATTTCTTTTCTAATAATATTTGTAATGGTAGGATCAAAATTAGCTTCTTCTTCTTTCAGTTTCTCCTATTTAGGGGTCACCACAGCGGATCATCCATTTCCCTGTCTTCCTGTCCTCTGCATCTTCGTCCTTCAAACCAACCACCTACATGTCCTCTCTCACCACAGCCATAAAATTCCTCTTTGGTCTTCCTCTTTTCCTCTTTTCTGGCAGCTCCACCTTCAACATCCTCCTCCCAATATAATCCTCGTCTCTCCTCTGGACACGTCCAAACCAACGTAAGCTTGCTTCTCTAACTTTGTCCCCAAAACATCTACCCTGAGCTATCCCTCTAATATACTCATTTCTAATCTTGATGTTCCTTTAACCTCATCACACCCAATGAAAATATCAGCATCTTTAACTTTGCCACCTGCAGCTCTGTCTCCTATCTTTTTATTTACAACCTATAGAACATAGCTGGTCTCACTACTGTCCTGTAAACCTTCCCTTTAACTCTCACTGGTACCAGTCTGTCACAGATCACTCCAGCCACTCTTCTCCACCCATTCCAACCTGCCTGCACTCTCTTCTTCACCTCTCTTCCACACTCGCCGTTACTCTGAACTGCTGATCCCAAGTATTTAAATCCATAGACCTTTGTAACCTCTATTCCTTGCATCCTAATCACTCCACTTTCCTCCCTTTCATTAAACATTAATCTATACTGTCTTTGTCCTACTCACTTTCATTCCTCTCTTCTCCATATCTCCACCTCTCTAGGTTCTTCCCCAGCTGCTCCCCACTCTCGCAACAGATCACAATATCATCAGCAAACATCATCATCCACTGGGACTCCTGTCTAACTTTGTCTGCCAACCTGTCCATTACTATTGCAAACAAGAATCAGCTCACCGTTGATCCTTGATGTAGTCCAACCTCTATCTTAAATGCATCAGTCACTCCCACTGCAGATCTCATCAATGTCAAACTGCCCTCATACATATCCTGAGCTACTCTCACATACCTCTCTGTAACACCTAACTTCCTCATACAAAACCACAACAATCTGTGCACCCTGTCATATGCTTTATCAAAGTCCACAAGGCACAATGCAACTCCTTCTGACCTTCTGTACTTCTCTTTCAGCACCCTGATAGCCAACATCGCATCTGTAGTGCTCGTTCTCGGCATGAAACAATGCTGATGTTCACTAATGCTGTCCACTCTTTTCTTAAATTAGCTTCCACTACTCTTTCTCATAACTTCATGCTGTGGCTGATCAACTTTATCCGTCTATAGTTACTACAGCTCTGTGCATCACCTTTAACTCAACTTTCTTCTCAGCCTTTCCATTCTTCACTTAGCTTTTATTTGTTATGAAATGTAAAACAGCATAGTGGGTAATCTTATTCTTAAATGAAAAGGCATATGAACACATAGTAAGCATATGCAGACTTTATATTTTATTCTTTATTATACTTTATTTCCCAAATACAAACTTTTTTGCTATTTTTGACATTTTACTAATTTTTGGGGAATTGGCCCTGTTTATTAGCATGTGGATGTGGTTTGTTTGTTTCAACCTTGAGAAAATTGTCTGAGGTTTACCTAACTTACAACAGTTCCTATGAAAGATGAGAAATAAACAATATTATGTTTGGTCAATCAATTATACTTATAAACCCCTAGAGAATAATGTTTAGTAGGACAATAACATTAACAATTAAAATACTAGTAAAATACTATTTTTTTCAAATATTCCTTTCTTTCTTTAAAGGTTCCCTCAAAGTAGATCAGCCATGGTGACAAGACTAAGTTAAGTTTAAAATTTACATCAGCTCTCTACATATAGGTCACACATTCTAACGATAGTGAGATTTGGTCTGATTTTCAAATACAGATTAATGTAGCTACTGTGTTGTTGTCATTATCTATGAATAAACTCATGTCAGTCTACTTTGGTTTCAGTTCCACTATATAAATCACAAAGAGCCTGTGTGTTTGAGAGTGTATGTATAGTGAGTAGTGGGTAGAAGTAATTTACAATGCAGTGTTACCTCTCTTCTCCATTACACCATTACACACCACAACTCTGTCTTTTTGTTAATCCATACATCAGTGTGATGTAAAAAAGTGATACTTTCTTGTTTGTAATTCTTAGTATGAACATAAGCTTGTTTGTCCCTGTATGTTTGTGTAGTCTGTCAGTATGTGGGTGAGAAAGTTGAAAACATTTACTGTGAGTGTGTGAGGCTGAACATACACATTCAAATGCTCTTGCGCACAATAGCCATAAAACGTTGCTTCATGCAACAACATGGATTGCTCATGTTCATTCATTCAGTTCATTTTTTAACTGTTGCAATTGATCATTATAATATAAGCTTTGACATTGTGATCAGTTATTAACTACTTTTTTAGACTCTTTTCTAACACTTTAGGATGCTTAACAATTGATGGTTGCATATATAAAAAGATATAGCTAGAGAAGCAAGATTGTGTTGGTTCAGAGAGGAGAAGAGTATATTGAGAGAAGGATGCTAAAGATGAAGCAGCCTTTCAAGAAGAGTAGAGGAAGGCCTAAAAGGAAGTTGATAAATGTGGTGATAGAGAGATGAATGTGGTCAGCGTGAAAGAGGAAAATGCTGAGGACTGGAGGAATCAGAGACTGAGATACATTGTTAAATCTGATACCTCCTATCAGTGCCAGAAGCATTCTGTTCAACTAATGGCAAATTCATAAATCAGAAGAAAGACATCTGAAAAAATGAAACTTAGAAAGGTAAATAGCATGGTCATGTAAGAAGCAACAAACACATTCTAATTTTCTATGTGTGTGTGGCCTCCTGTGATGAGCAGGACATGTTTGTCATGGAATTATGAAAATGGCCTTCAGGCCCCATTTAGGCCAAACAGATGAACCTCTGTGCCTTCCTTTTCTAACTTTCCTGAAAAACATGCGAAGGCATAATACAATATGGTGTGCTTTGGGGTTATCATGATTGATAAGAGAAGTATAGATTAAGGACAAGGAAATAAGCCATAAATGGGCCATACAAATATTGTTTTGCTTGACACAGTGGTCCTTTTGACACGGTTGTGCTTAGCCTTCTTGTCTCTAAGTCAGCTATAAATCCCCAGTCAGCAATTCAATTCAATTCAATTCAATTCATTCTTGTATAGCGCCTTTTACAACAAAGTTGCCCCAAGGCACTTTACATTGATAACAGGTTACAGTAATAGATGTTTAAGATGTTTAAGCCGGACGACTACGGAGGAGAGGAACCAAAAACTCCACTATGTGGAGAAAAAAACCTCTGAGGGTCCAAGGTCAACCGGCTACCCAACCCCCTTGGGTATACTAACAGTACAGAGTTAGTTTGGTTTTAAACTCCAGGATCAGTGAGGAGTCCCAAGTTGCTTCCAGGTACCAATGAGCCGCCAGGGTCCCTTGGCGCATCAGATGCATCACACAGACCAGATGGTAGCTCGGCATTGGACTCAGTCAGCAATGTCCTACTTTATAGCTGCATGTGATAACATAAACACCTTCTCCAATATGTCTGCAACATCTCAAACTCCTCTCTTCCCTGATGTGTTGTGGCATTTTTTTAAATTCATGATGTCAGGTTGTAGAATGATATTTATTCCGTTGCCTGATACAGTGTTTTGGCAAGTGTGTGACAGATATGGCATTCTGATGCAATGTGGGAGAGGTTTTTATTTTATTAGGGTCTTTTTTGTAGATTTAAAACAAATTTCTCAATTTCTTGCTTACATTTAAACTTACAGTCTTATATATAGTTATATAAGCTTTATTGCCTAAGCAGTCAAGTCCTCAAGCATACCCACTACATAGCACACAGTATGTAGTTGTCTTTGACAAAAGGATATTTTCGATGTGTATTTTGTGTTTTGACTGATGTATATGTCCTTTCTCTTCCTCCAAAAACAACTTATTCAAAGCAGGGTTTTTTTTTTTGCTGAATAATTTCCATACATGAACCACATGATATATATTTGACAAAGATTTTTTCCTTAAATATTCAATCATTTTCAATCAATTCCCTATGCAGCAAAACACACACGTGTACTGCTATCATGAAGTTGTAATTTCTTTTCTTTCTCTGCACCTTTTTTTTTTTTTTTCAAAACATACAGAACTACACTTGTGGCACAAGCTTCAGAAAAACAAACAGTTAAATCAATTAGATTGGTGACAGATGTTCCTTTAACTAAAGAAGAAGACAAAAAAAAGAAGACAAAATTGTGCTTTCTTAACAAAGATGTTTTGTACTTTAAAATAAGCAGAAAGGGGGAAAAACTGGGGGAAAAACAAAACAGAACTACAGAAGTAGTAGTAATTCAAAATCTCACTGTCATATACCATTTCCCACCTATTTGTATGACATCATATGATGCTGTTTCATTCATTAGCACTTTCCATTAAAAAATTACTGAATGTGTGGTTGATTGTCATTGTCTTAGCACAATGTTCATGACTGAAATTATCCTAACCATCAAAACTGAGTATACACTTTTGTATACACTCACATTTGGTTTTCTGTATTATCTCTTAAAGGACTTAAGCATGGGAAAGCATTACTTTAGCCATGTTTAAAAAAAAAAAAAAAAAAAAAAAAAGAACATACAAAGCACTTGGCATAAACCATTTGACTATTAAGCATGCCCATTTGACGTGCAGAAATGTACCTATCCATCTTTGACATTTTCAACATGTGTTGCTCCTTATTAATCTTATCCTGAAAAGCCTAAATACTGTGCAGTAATAATGGTGCCAACTTTTATAATGAGTTAATTTCCCCTTTGTTTACTTAATGTGTTTACCATTATCTGTATGTTATTTTAAATTGTATTGGAAATTAAGGTCTCTCTGCTTTATTCCCCTCAAATTTTCACATATACTGCTAATTAAAGAACTATGTTACTGTGGAATATTAAATAAATAAATAATCTTTAGCCTAGTGGATAGGGAATTGGCCCTGGATCGGAGGATTGTGGGTTTGCTTCCCTCACCAGTAGGTTGCACTGAGGTACCACTGAGCAAGGTACTGTCCCCATCACTGCTCCCCGGGCGCTTTTAATAGCTGCCCCCTGCTGCACGTGTGTGTATAGGTGAAACACAGAGGTTTGAATTTCATTGTGTTGTGCTGTGCTGCGTTTCACAATGACAAGAATAGTCACTTTCATCTTCATGAAACTTACTAAAAATGCAATGTCTGATGTGCAAATACTTAAAATACATTTTCATTCACTTGCAATTTGTATGCTTGGGCCAGTAAAAAAAGAAATATATAACGTCTTGACTTTGTATTCTGTTATCCAGCCAATATAGTTTCTGGCTTCCTTCTTTGTACTTTTGGTGTGAACCACAATAGGATTGTTTCTAATGTAGGATTTTGTGCATTTTATGAACCTGGGCCCAAATGCCACCACAGTGCTTAATAACTATATTCCAATCCAATCTTGCAATATCACATGGGATGAAAAGCTGCAGAAGTAATCTTCTCTTTTTTCTCATTTCTAAACACAATTATTGTACAGTAGGTCATAAATTATAAATAATTATATTACAAATATTATACACCCACCTAACCCACTGCACACATGCACCCCACAAACACACATATGGGGATAATAAATCTGACTGCTTTGGGGGGTTAGAAATGGTCTCTAGGTAACACAGAGGTGAAGAAATGTAAAGAATGTTTACCTGGAACAAAGACACACACACACAGAGACTTTTTAGTGTTTGTGCACGTGGGGGCTAAATGTGGAATGCACCCCAACAAGCACAGTCAAATTGAAAATAAAGTCAGACAATGAAAGCAGAGCAAGAAAAGAATAGAACATCCTGTTTGAAGCAGCTATTTATTTAGCTTTCATTTCCTTACATCCATGTCTTGCAACAGTTATTCCAGAACTTATCTTGATAATCACCAAGCCTTCACAAATTAAACATTTCTTCAAATCAATAATCAAGTGGGCCATAAGTTTTACAAATGCTATGTTTTACGATTTGTAGCTAATAAACAGTAAAGAGAAATGTGTTTTCTGAACATGTGTACAGTACACTATTTTGCACCCAACAACCGACCAGAACAAAAAATAGCCCCCCCCCCCCAAATATTAAGCAAGCTCAACACAGTGTCCATGCAGGATCCCTCTGCACTCCCACTGGCCTTGTGGTCTCACAAGCCTGCTCCCTTTGGACTTCCATAATCCACTGCAGCTCAATGTTTGCACAAACCCTCTCTCCTCATCACTGATATGCTGTTGACAATCTAGAGAGTTGCTGCCCCTCTGCATTGCCATATAGCGAACCACTCCAAGACCTATGGGAAGATAACCAGTCGTCTCCATGCCTAATCTAAAAATGGCAAGCCACTCACTCACCTGGTCAAATCATTCAGCAAGGCTGACTGAGTGCACCATAAGTATCTGGGTTGCTCTGCCTCCCATCACTGCTCACTCTGTCACCATTTACTCCTATTGCAACCCTCATAGACCACAGAACTTCAGGCACCTGCAAACAAACAAAGACAGGGGGTGGAGGTAAATGCAGAGAACTGCAAGGCTGCTGGATTTCTGGCTCTGGTGCTGCTTACCTGAAGGACTTGATACCTTAGCACCCTGGTCCACTTATTCTAAGCTCAGCACTGGAATCTAAAAAGAGATTAGAAGCCACAAAGTCAAAAAGTTCCAAAACAGAGGATACAGAATCAGCATCCAAACTAGTCCTCTGAAAGGCACACCAAACAATGCGACCATCTTGAACAGGGCAGACCCTCTGCCCCATTAGCTTATTACCAGTAAGGACAGGGCAAGGCCCCGATAGCTCTCCCAGACTAGTTCCCCCAGGGCCAACAGCCAGCCATGTGATCCTTCATCCTTGAAGCACCAATCCCCAGGGCTATCACAGTCCTGTTTTCCATTGCTTAATGAGCAGCTAACAAATGCATCCAGTGCCTCTTAACTCTCGAGTGAACCACACTTGCAGCCAAATAGAATACCCCCCACTGATTGTCCACTGGAAGTCACAAATATCTCACAAACAAAACACAGAATGGGGACAAGCCAGTGCTGCTGTGTATGGAGGGGTTGCTTGTCCAAAGGCACCATCTGCATTCTGATGTTCACAACCAAGCTTGTTGCATGAGTCTTTGACAAAGGATGCCAGCTGGCCAGTCCAAAGGCTGTTCCAAAGCAATGAGCTTAGCAGTCTTAAGGTGCAGCAGTGCCTAGCAGGAACTCTGCCCTCTACAAGTAGCCCTTGAAACTCAATTAAAGGCAACTTAAGGGCCAACAATTCAAATTTGGCTGCACTGTAATTTTGGTTGTTCCTCTTCATTGACTCCTGCTAGCATGTGCAATCCCCCTTGCCTAACCTGTTCTTGGGTGAGCATGACCCTGAATCCCTGCAAGCTGGCATCACTGTACAGGTAGATCAGCAGCATGTTGCCAATGAACGCTAGTACTGGTGGCTCTACTAGAGCCTTATTAAGCTCTTGGAAGGACTGCTCAAAAGCCTCAGTCTACTCTACCTTCTGTCTCAAGGCTCCCACTCCATTCACTCCATGGAGGGCCACCATCTTCTGTGACCACCAGTGTGAACCGAGGGTAGTACCCAATGAACCCCAGGAATTAATGCATCTCATCATTGTACTTGGTCACTCATTCACAACTGCTGTCCTCTCAGGTTCCATTGTTACAGTCAGCTGTTCTAATGCTGCAGCTTGAGGGCCTCCAACCACCCAAATACACTTTTAAGATACCTCAAATGCTTCCTGAAATCAAAGGAATGTATGATTATATCATCCAAACAGATTAACAAGTAATCACACACTTGCTCACCCAGAAACCTCATCATTAACCATGCAAAGGTGGCAGGGGCGTTACATAGAAACAAAGCATCCACTTGAACTGGACCCATGAGCATGGGGAAGGTAGTCTTCTCCCATTCATTGGATTTCACTTCCACTTGCGTCAAAAGGAAAATATACAGCCTACAGAGCTAGAATTTTTGAAAAATAAGAAAGAGACAAAAGCAGAGATGGACTCTCTAGATGTCAAATATATGTGAATGTTTGTCTATGCAAGCTACTGTTAGTGACAGACACATCTATGCAAGCTTTATTTTATATACAGTCTTTACTGACCTTCACCTTAGTTACAAATCCACCCATCACACACATTCAAATGCTGAATCGTGTTTATGTTCTTGAATAATTGTGAATATTCTGTTGATTCAGTAGATAATAATTACATAACATTCACTAAAATGACTCTTTCACTATTTTGTTTAAGTCTATAAGAACTAAATAGTTTATATCTACTTGTACTGCATATAATGAACTAGTTTTAATATCCCTTTCAGAGACAAGAAATAGCCTTGTTATGGCATTACCTAAAGCTTTTCAAGACTAATACTTTGTACCATCATTTATCCAGAAGGTTAATTTAAATGAGATATGTGTTATATGAATAATGAGTTAGTATCAGTTAAAGGCTTTTTGTTGACAAAATGTAGCATTGGTATGCTAATCAAATTGAAAGGGGTGCCATCCTTTTTTGATTGGCTTGGGTGAGTACATAAGTGTTATTAGTCAGCAAACTGTATCCATCCATCCATCCATTTTCTGCCGCTTGTCCCAAACGTGGTCGCGGGGGAGTGCTGGAGTCCAACCCAGCACACACAGGGAGAAAGACAGGGGACACACCCTGGACAGGTCGCCAGCCCATCGCAGAGAGGAGCAGGACGAGGATGGCACCTTGCTCAAGGGTACCTCAGGGTAACTTATTAGGAAGGGGTTCGAACCCCCGATCCTCCGAGCATGTGGCCAATGCCCTAACCACTAGGCCACCACTGCCCCCTTAGTCAGCAAACTGTCTCTGTTATAAAAATTATCTGTTATCTAAAAATTATCTAAAATTATCTGTTGTACAAATATGCAAACTGGAAAAGAACTTACTGGAGTAAGGATTCATACAGTAGTATATATAGATACTACTTATCTTATATATTAAATATACATTACAAAACAGTTTAAAGAAGTTCTTTACAACTTTTTACAGAAAAATCTGAATGCATCTATGCTATTCCAAGAATGTGCTCTGAGGCACAATCAAATGATGGATTGGTTTAGGCGGTGGCCTAGTGGTTAGGGAGTTGGCCCCGCATCGGAAGATTTTGGGTTCAATTCCCTCACAAGTAGGTTGCCCTGAGGTACCCCTGAACAAGGTACCGTCCCTGTCACTGCTCCCCAGGCGCTTTCAATAGCTGCCCACTGCTGCACGGAGTTTCTGCGAATGGGTTAAAAGCAGAGGTCCAATTTCGTTGTGGTTCACGCTTGCTGTGCTGTGACCTCACAATGACAAGGGTTGTCACTTTCACTTTTCACTTTAGATCAGCTGGCCTTCTGCAAACATGCTGCAAAAAAATAATATTGTAATCTTGATTCAAATTTAGTTTCAGTGTAAGACACTATAAGCTGCTGTTTATATAGCTGAGTGTATATTTGCATGTATATATGAAATTATTATCTCTGTAATAATGATGATGATGATGATGATAACAATAATAATAATAATAACAATAATAATAATTCTATTAATAATAATAGTTTTCTTTCTTCTTTTTCTTTCAGCTGCTCCCGTTTAGGGGTTGCCACAGCGGATCAACTGTCTCCATTTCAGTAATAATGATTGAAAAATAAATACATAATAATAGTAATAATAATAATAATAATAATAATAATAATAATAATAATAATGTATTATTATTATTATTATTTACACTTGCAATTGTATTTCAACAGTGAACATCAGGTCTTAATCTTATGTTTCTAAACACTTAAAAAACTTTAATATTAAAATATTAATAATTTCATTTAATTTAATATTATCTCTTATCCACAGGACATTCTTCTGAGTGTGCAGATTTAAAAGAAATGGACAATAAATGTATTCATTTTCTTACATTGTTCATGCAGAACAAATATTAGTAAGTATACTGATGCAGCTTTGAATCATTTTGTGATTGAAATGAGCACCACCATCAAAATAAACTGAAAAAGAAGCTTGCATTAGAAATGGAAGTGATGAATATAGATTATTTGAGGTTTAGAAAGCTGGGCAATGAGAGGGACACAGGAACCTAAAGGAGTGATTTTCATATTTGTTATATGTGTTTCAACAGGGCATACAGAGGTCACAAGACTGCAGGCTTTCTATGAAATCCTGGCATGAAGGGCCACAGTCCTGCTACCACAGACTGAAGAGCCTAGTTTAATATGTGAATGGACTTCCTTAGTATAATAATACTAAGAGTATTTTATAAGGTAAAAATGGACTAAATTGTTAGATCCTTTGAGTGCAGCCTTCTAACACATTTTTTAGTACAAAAAAAAAATCATAATATTTAGTTGCTTTTGTACATAAATGCTATACAAATAAATAAATACAGTACTGTGCAAAAGTTTAAGGCAGGTGTGAAAAAATGCTATAAACAAAGAATGCTTTCAAAAATTTGTTTTAATCATTTATTTTAATCAATCAACAAAATGCAGTGAATGAACAAAAGAGAAATCTAAATCAAATTAATATTTGGTGTGACCACCCTTTGCCTTCAAAACAGCATCAATTCTTCTAGGTACACTTGCACACAGTTTTTGAAGGAACTCAGCTGGTAAGTTGTTCCAAACATGACTGTGTTTCAACCTACGTGTGACATTGATGATCATTAGCACCTGTCTGGTAAAACTGGTTGATCATACACCTGACTATAATCCTACAAATTCCCTGACTTTGTGTAAGTGTACCTATAAGAATTGATGCTGGTTTGAAGGCAAAAGGTAGTAACACCAAATATTGATTTGATTTAGATTTTTCTTTTGTTCGCTCACTTTGCATTTTGTAAATTGATAAAAATAAACAAGCATTATTTATATTTCTGAAAGCATTCTTTGTTTACAGCATTTTTTCACACCTGCCTAAAACTTTTGCACAGTACTGTACATATACAAAAGCTGCCAGTTCCTAACTACTATGCTGTTGTTCAGAACAATTGGTCCCTCAGATTTGATCAGTTAAATCCCTAAACTGGGCCTAAACTCGTGTCTAAAAATGATTTTTGTTTTTTATTTCCTATATGTTCACAACCCAGCCACTAAAGATAAACTCAGCCACTAGGGATGCACAAGCACATGTGCATGCATATGTATTTCTCCGTGCTGATCCCAAGCCCGAATAAATGCCAAAAGGATAGCCAACAGGGTGCAGATGGAAAATTGGCTTGAACTTGTATGAATGTAGGCAACATGACTGCTCAAGGTAGAGAACTAGCTGGCCAGGTGTATTGAAGGTTGGTTTAAACTGTTTCACCATAGTGAGGATGGAAGACAACATGGGATAGGTGTTATTCTGAAAGAAGAACATGTCAAAAGTGTTTTGGAGGTGAAGAGAGTGTCAGGTAGGGTGATAAAATTGAAGCTGGATGTTGTAAAGTGTGTTAATGGATATTGTTAGTGCTTATGCAACACAAGTTGGTTGTGAGATGGAGAAAGAAGAATTCTGGAGTGAGTTAGATGAAATGTTAGAGAGTGTACCCAGGGGAGAGAGAATCATGATTTGTGCAGACTTAAATGAACATGTTTGTGATGGGTAGGTATGGGTGGTGGTGGTCTAGTGGTAGAGGTACTTACCTATGGACCTATGTATCAAGAGGTCCCAGGTTCTAATCCCACCTCTGGCACTACCACCACTGGGTCCCTGAGCAAGATCCTTAACCCTGAATTGCTAAGGGGGACTGTCTCTGTAATTAGGACATGGAAGTTGCTCTGGATAAGAGTGTCTGCTAAATGCTGCAAATGCAGATATGGTGTCAAGGAGTGGAATGGTCAAGTCAGATGGTATAGATAGTATAGCCATGGTGAATTCCTATTTTAAGAAGGGGGGTGGAGCACAGGGTGACGTATAAGAGTGGAGGAAGATGCAAACAGGTGGATTATATCCTTTCCAGGAGGGTCAGTCTGAAGGAAATTGGAGACTGCAAAGTAGTGACAGGGAGAATGTAGCTAAACAGCATATGGTGGTGGTCTGTAGGATGACATTGGAGGTCAAGAAAGGGAGAAAAGTGAAGGCAAAGTCGAGGATCAAATGATCGAAGCTGAGAAAAGAAGGCTACGAAGTTAAATTCTGGCTGGAGTTAACACGGACACCGCTAGAGGGCGCCAAAGACGACATTTTTATTGTTGCAGTTACTGCATAGTGTGCGCGTTCTCTCTCTCACACACACCCGTGTAGACACTACCAAAACTGATCTTGAGTCTGAAGGCCGCTGACTCAGTGCAGAAGCATGCCAAGGACAAGGAGTGTGCGAATACTTTCAGTCATTCACCCTCTGCATACGCTTACAAACCCACCCCTTCGCTTCACTTCTCTGAATACCTCCACTCCCCCTTTGCTCCTCTCCCCCTTGCAATACTGTGTTCCGCTGCTGGAGGCCGCTGTTTTAGCCGGAAGTTTGGCCGTGTCTCCCCGGTTTGTGGCCGGAGAGCCACAGCAGGTCGCTACCCAAGGAGGCTGATCAGAGCGCCTGGAGCCGCAGAGCGGACCTGCTGCCCAAGGCGCGATTATGCACTGGCCGGGATGGGCGGTGCGCTAATGCTGGGGAGAGGAACCGGCCTCTTCATCATCATCCTCTTCTCCACCAGAGGATCCCGGGCGCAAAAAGGTAAGGCAGGCTGATCCCGGGTTGTTGTCCCAAATATGTCCTTCTTGAAATGGTCTGAAGCTGTGGTTTCACAACTGCACTGACCGAGTCGCGGCTGGAGACGCAGAGCCTCTCAATTCCTAACATGGACCGGCCTCTCTCTCTCGCCCCCCACTCCCCATTCCTGCTCCCTTCCCCATTCCCGCTCCCTTCCCCTTCCCCATTCCCTTCCCCTTTCCCTTTCCCTTCCCCTTCCCCTTCCCCTGCTTCAGCGCTTGGGACACTTTGATCATTCCTAAATTTATGGAAGACTTGCCTTTTAGCTGAAGGAGTCAGCTGGGGCTTCCAGGTGGTGGTCGGGGGGGCATTTGGCCGCGTAGAGTGCGAGGGGGAAGGGCCTGACTGTGGCAACACCAAACACAGCAACAGACGCGCGCAAAGAGAGGGAGCAGTGTTATTCAGCCTGAGTAAATAGAAATATACCGTTATCTACTTTTGGTTTTAAGGCACCTGAAACGTAAGCTGTATTTTAATAACCCTGTTTTTGGATACATCCTGAACAGATGTGTACCGGAGATAGTGTGTGTGTGTGTTTGTTTGTGTGTGCGCCCTCTCGCGCTTAGTAATCTGTTGGGGGCACGGGGATTTTTTTGTTTTGGGGGTCTGGATAATGTCCAGTACTGGTTACGTAACAGCAGCTCAGCTCCAGAGGAGATTCATTCGGTGTGAAAACGCGTGACAGGCTGTGCGATCAGCTGGCGTTTCTTGTGTGTGTGTGTGTGTGTGTGTGGGTGAGTGTGTTTGAGTCTGGCAGTCAGTAGCAGTCATAACAGTTGACTGTGGAATCACTATATGCATTTTGAAAGGAAGGTGTGTGGAAAGGTTTTGGTTCCTGACCATGACCATTATTTAACCAAGCAGTCCTTATTATGTCACGTGTGTGAAAACACATTTTTGTTTGTTCTCAACACGGATTAGTTTCTGATCTTGAAATATCATTGTAAAATAGAAATGACAACTTGAATAAACATGACACATGGTTTTCAGATGATCTTGTGATTTATAGAAGAACAAAAATGTAACTGTATTGAAGCTGCAAAGCATCACCACACCATCCCATTACCACCACATTGCTGGACCTTTTTGAAAAAGAATAACTGATAACTGAGTTTTTTTGTTTTTTTTAAATCAAGGTATAGCTTGCTGTTTGTTGAGATCTTTTAGGAAAGTTTACATTGCTATGTGTAATCTATACTTATCTTTATATTCCTGTAAGTCAATTAGGCTTATTGTCATTTCAACTGTTAAGTTTCACTGTTACTTCTTTTTATTTTGTCAGTATTTAGAGACAGGTTGTTGGTTCTGAAACAGTCTGTGAGCTTTTGTTTTTCCACTCAGTATGCTGCTTCGTCATTTCCACTGAGTAGACCCACCACAGTTGTGTTGTCAATAAATCTGATGATGTGGTGCATCATTCATTAGTGTGAAAAGCAGAGGGCTTAGCACTTAGCCCTGAGGTGACCCCATGCCTAGTGTGGTGGTGCTCCAGATCAATCCTGAGAACAGGAAATCCAGGTTTCAGGTGCAGAGGGAGGCATTAGTGTGTCTGTCACATGGTTGGGATGAAATGTGAACTGCAGGGGTGGAGTCTTTATGTGCCTCGTGACCAGCCTCTAAAAAGCACTACATGATGATAAGCTTGAGTGTGACAAAATGAGGCAATGAGGCATCACTGAGGCAAGACACAGGAGACTTTTTTCGCCACAGAGATAATGGTGATGGTTTTTAAACACCTTGGGATGATAGTAGTGCTCAGAGCTGTTCTGCGTATTCCCTGAGCACTTAACCCGGTATGTTTTCTGGTCTTTTGTGGATTGACCTCAGGTAAAACACCTGTTCTGTGGGTGGAGGGATGGACTTCCTCGCTGCTAGATTGTTTTGGTAGAGGCCATGAATTCTCTGAGCGTGGCCCAAAACAGGTCAGCCCTCGTCGTTCTTAGGGCATCCTCATTACCTTACTTGAAGCACAGAGATGACTACTGATGGCCAGGTTTTCACTTGCTTTAGAGCAGATTTGATAGGAATTGTTCCTGCTCCTGGTGTGTGTGTGTGTGTCTACTATCAGTGTGCATAGAATGGATTAAACATAGAGGCCAAGTTCACTGCCCTTTTTAGGTGTGTGCAAACCCAGGAATTTAATTAATTCATTAGAATTCATTGGATGATTGAGTGACATTAATGTTTCATAAATGTTTCAGTGGTTCATTTTTTCCTTCAATATATCACAAGATCATTTGAAACTTCTGTGTTGTATTTTGTATTATACTACTTCTTCTTGGAATTCAGAAACATTTTATTGTTATGAATAAACAAAGCTACTGGAAATCAGCTTGAGCCAACTACTTTTTTTTTTTTCACAGCTCTGTACATATTAGGTAGCACTTGGTAGACAGTTTTTGCCTGCTTTGGTCAGTTTTCCAACTTTTTGGAACCAGGTGTCTCAACAGTAATGCTATATATTTGAAGAATGCAGCTGTCATGAAATACAGACATACCCATTCACTGCATTTTGTATATACAGTACTGTTCCAAAGCTTTAGGCAGGTGTGGAAAAAATGCTGTAAACCAAGAATGCTCTCAAAAATGGAAGTGTTAATCATTTATTTTCATCAATCAATCAAGCATGAACAAAAGAGAATTCTAAATCAAATAAATATTTGATGTGACCACCATTTGCCTTCAAAACAGCATCAGTTCTTCTATGAACTCAGCTGGTAGGTTGTTCCAAACATGACTGTGTTTCAACCTACGTGTGACATTGATGATCATTAGCACCTGTTTGGTAAAACTGGTTGATCATAGACCTGACTATAATCCTACAAAATCCCTGACTTTGTGCAAGTGTACCTATAAGAATTGATGCTGTTTTGAAGGCAAAAGGTAGTAACACCAAATATTGATTTGATTTAGATTTTTCTTTTGTTCGCTCACTTTGCATTTTGTAAATTGATAAAAATAAACAATCATTATTTATATTTCTGAAAGCATTCTTTGTTTACAGCATTTTTTCACACCTGCCTCACACTTTTGCACAGTACTGTGTGTGTGTATATATACATAAGTAAATGTGTGTGTGTGTGTGTGTGTGTATGTTTTTGTTTTTGTTTTTTTAGGTGATGGCTGTGGGCACACTGTGAACGGAGTAGGCAGTGGCAGCCTAGCATCTCTGGGCTATCCCTTATTTTACCCCACACACTCAGTGTGTGAGTGGGAGATCAGTGTGAGTGCAGGACACACAATCCTTTTGCGCGTGGCTGACCTTGACATCCACACAGAAAACTGCCAGGTGTCCTACCTGAGACTGTTCAACGGCATTGGATCAGGCAGAGCAGAAATTGGTAAATGAGTCTTGATGCTCTAACACATTCTTTTTTAATTTTTTTGCTATGCAGACTTTGCTGGCAGAAAAAATGGGATTGTAGACCTATTATGTGTATGAGTAGGCACAGCAAGCCTTGAGGGAGCTAAACTGTGTCTATGCATGAGGAGTGATGTTAAGTCTGACTGAATGTAAGTGTTAAGCTTAAGGAATATACATGCCCACAATTCTGCGAAGCTGGGTGGGGGGGTATATTGTAACTGGAGTTTAAAATTCATGCCCAATTTGGAGCTTCTGCATTTGAATCCATGGAGGTCAAGAACTACTATTATCATTTTGTTATAATAATTAGATTTTGTTACATTATTTTATGATTTATTAAATATTGTAATATGTAATATGATAACAATTGCCCTACACTAAGCAGTACTTAGTTTTATTATTTATGTATAAAAACATGTATGTCTATGTACCTCTTAAATACAATTCACAGTACATAATACGTTTTTCCCATCTGGTTTTCTTATGTATTTTTCTAATTTTTTTCCCTCTCTGCAGTTAAGCTGTGTCAAGGGGATGTGAGGGGTAGAAACGTGGTTGAGTCAGCTGGACATCAGGTCACGGTGCAGTTCATGGGTGGACCACATAGCCATGGCCGGGGATTTTTTCTTTCTTACGCCAGCAGTCAGCACCAAAGTAAAAAAAATAATATAAAAACACCACAGTCTACACCAAAAACACAGCCTGCCTTGAGCCCATCACAGCTGAATATTCATTGCTCTAAAAAATGCCCATTCTGCTTTACAGCTTGCACCATGGCAACAAATTCAGATTAGCCTTACTGTTTGTTTTAAGGAGTGGTAGGATTCCATTCCAATAATTTGTGTAAAGTGTAATATAATATAAAAGTAAAGAATATCACAATATAGCAGATTGTCACAATGATATGAAGTCAGTTCAATTTGGCTTTATTGACATTTCAACCATATACAGCCGTGGCCAAAGTTAGGAGAATGACACAAACATTAATATTCATAAAGTTTGCTGCCTCAGTTTTATATTGGCAGTTTGTATATTCTCCAGAGTGTTATGAAGAGTATTCAGATGAATTGCAGTTTTCGGAAAATACCTCTTTGCCATGAAAATTAACTTAATCCCAAAAGGCCCATTTCCACTGCATTTCAGCCCTGCCACAAAAGAAACCTGCTGACATTGTTTCCTCTTATTAACACAGATGCGAGTGTTGACGAGGACAAGGCTGTAGATCACTCTGTCATGCAGATTGAGTTAGAATAGCAAACTGGATGCTTTAAAATCATTGTTCTAGCTCTATTAACCATGGTTGCCTGTAAGTGCAGCCTGTAAGTGCAGCCTGTAAGGGCTTCACATGCAAGGATATTGCTGCAAGTAAGATTGCACTTACATCACTTACAAGAAGGCTTCTGGACACAAGTCCAGTAAACACAAGGACTATCTCCTTACATTGATTCAGGATTGGCTGTTGCAGGATTTTGGCACCACCAGCAAAGCTTGCTCAGAGATGACAGCAGGCAGGTGTGAAGAAGGGCATCAAAAAAAAGGGCGTCACTTCTCTCCATGAAAAACATCAGGGACAGACTGATATTCTTCAAAAGGTACAGGGACTGGACTGCTGAAGACTAGGGTAAAGTCATCATCTCTGATGAATCTCCTGATGTACATAATGTAATTGTCAATAAAAGCCTTTGAAAATTATTAAATGCTTATAATACTTCAGTATAGCATAGAAACATCTGAAAAAAGGACTTGTGTCATTCTCAAAACTTTTGGCCATGGTTGTACACAGTTCACAGTGAAAAGAAACAGCATTCCTAGATGAAATTGGTTTGATAAGTTGGTGCATCACTTGCTTGGATAAAGGGAAAAAAGCCAGAAAAATGCTACATTTAAAAAAACTATGTATTGGTTTGTGTTGTTATCATAGCAGATGATTGCATGTAGGAGATATTGCTTTGTTCTTGAATTTGTACTGTTGTCAGTAATTTATTTCTAGGCTGCAAATTCAAAAGGGGAAATATGTCCGACATAAAAACATAAGAAAAAATAATTCTTAGGGCTTCTTTTGCCTTGTGAGGAACTTTGACGGATTATCATGGGATGCAGAATTTAAGGCAGGAACCTTTAGTGTGGTGTGTGCATGCGTGTGTGCATGTGTTTGCATTAACTTAAGACTGTACCTCTTGAGGCTTGCGTAGGGAGAGAGAGAGAGAGAGAGAGAGAGCGAGCGCGCCAGAGAGCCAGATTCAACTATATTTCTGTTGTGGTTCATTATGTAGACGTTTGTTCAAATTTCAGTCACAAGGAACAGTGCACAGTGCACACGCACATGCACTCTCTGACTTTCTATCTCTCTCAGTCTTTCTCTCAACTGTTGATATACATATTGTTTCATTCATTTTGAGGCAACCTGATAAGCTGATAAAATCATACATTAATCAATCAATCAATCATTACAATCATAGAGTAAGAGTCGTACTATAATGTGGTTTGCCAGGTATTGAAAGTAATGTTTGTAGGCTGCATAGAAACCACATGCATTCTCAGACATATATACACAATATGTGCTTCAGTTACACATTAATACAATAATAGCAATTAATATTTGGCAACAAACCAAACACTGTATTGAGAGAGAGAGAGAGAGCACTTCTTAGGCAATACAATGTAAAATAATTTTTTTGTTTGTTTTTTCATTTCTCTCTACCTCCAGATCTAATCACTTGTTTGGAGAAGGGAAATGACTTCACTGAAGCTGAATTCAGGTACACACTGTGTGTCATGTTTTGCAGTGCTTTGCCCTGACTGGGCACACCTGGTGCCTCATTAGGTCACTAGGTGTTCCTCATTAGTCTAATGGTATATAGATCTCAGTGAGCCGGGGTGGGGCTTTTGTTCATTTCATGTTCTGTGTGAGTACTGAGTTTGGTTTATGCTTGTATTTTATACTTTTGTGCTTAATAAAACCAAACCAAATTCCATCCGGTCAGTCCACCACAGCGTGATGCTGTGAAATGTACTATACTGTTTTATGCTGGTTAAACTGTAATCTTTGGCATACTGAGTACATTTTTAAAAAAAAAATGGCACAAATAATTTACTGCAACAGGCTGCTAAGTACCTAAATATCTGCATGTTTGGAAGAAAGAAAAGAAGGTTGGCTCAAGACATCTGCATATTATTGTAAATTCATTATGCATTGAGAACTGAATCAGTATGCATCAAATCAAATTGTTTTCTGACTTTATAGTAAATTCTGTCCTGCGGGTTGTCTAACCGACTTTGGTGAGGTGTCTGGAAGCATGCCCCATGGCTACAGAGACGTAAGTCTATCATAGATGGGCACATACACTCACAGAGCTCACAGCACTCACACTTGGACTAAAACCCTTTGCTTATATTTGCTCCACTCTTTCTCATTGTCTCTGAGAGATGACTTCATGCTCCTTGGCTTCATGTTAGACTATTAATGGTCCCATGCTGATGACCTCATCATGGGTGTAGTTGACTGTTCTCAAAGAGGAGTATGCAAAGTTAAATCTTAACTCTTTCTGCTTGATTGAAATAATGCATTTTGGTGCACTTTTGTGTGAAAGTAGAAAGTATTTCTATATATATATTGTCTGTGTGCATGCATGTGGAAACAGATGGAAAGGGAGAAAAAGAATAATAGAAAAAGGGAGAAATACAGGTAAAGGTGTCTGTTTTCCATTTACCTTTCAGTCTCAGTATTTGTGTGTCCCTGTAATTAAAGCTGAATGCTATGGAACAGCCAGAGTGTCTCTGTTGACACATACTTTAGACCTGCTACAGTACATCATATGTACTACAATAATACCATTGTGGCTTTACAGGATTTATCAACCAACCCCTGTACAAGATGATTATAAATATTATAAATATGTAAAGGGGTTTAGTGAGAAGTGGCAACAGTACTCTGTCTTGATGATTCTCTGTTGGCTGTTAATTTTTTATACAACAAATGGATTTTTTATATGAGAGTAAAGAAACTTTTTACCCCCCCCCCCCCCCCCCAGTCTTCTCTGCTATGCCTGGCAGGTATCCATGCTGGTGTGGTGTCAAACATGATGGGGGGTGAAATCCAAGTGGTTAGCAGCACAGGCATCCCACACTATGACCGCACACTTGCCAACAATGTCACCTCTGTAGTGTGAGTAATCACAGCTGTTTTCTTTTTGCTTGCTTTTGCACTCATCCTAATATCAATCTCTTTCTTCTTCTTCCAGTGGGAACCTCTCCCCCAGTCTTTTCACATTCAAAACCAGGGGTAAGTTTGCCTGAGGTTTCATATTGAAAAGCAATTCTTTAAGAGTTTAATTACTGCTACTGAATGACTGTTGTGGTTGTATTTTTAAAAAACATTTCATGCATGTATTGATGTGTATTAATGTATTAAATTATTTAGTGTACTAACTTTTTAAAACTATTTATTTATTTCATTTTTTTTTTGTTGCCTATATATGGTTATATATTTAATAGGCAAAGTTTTTCTGATTCTGAATATGTTCAACAATATTATTCCTGGCTGACAATAAACATGGTAATTTGTAATGTATACAAAAACATTAACTATATTCCTTTTAATGGGTAGTGCAATTATATGCACTGTAAATACTTATGTCTTTATTTATTTATTTTTTGTACCACTTGCTCAGGTTGTTATGGCACATTGGGTCTTGAGTCAGGTGTGGTCAGTGACTCTCAAATCTCTGCCTCCTCTGAGTGGAAGTGGGGACATCATGGTGATGAGTCTTCACTCTGGGCAACCACGGGCATTCGGCTAAAAAGGGTGGGGCTTCCATGGGCAGCTGCAAACAGTGACCTGAAACAGTGGATACAGGTGGATCTAAAGAAAGAGACAAGAATAACCGGTAAAGTAGAGTGAGGGAAGGAGAAAGAGTGATGGTCAGTGGTCAGTGATGGATGCTAACATCAAGTCTTTTCTCATTTTCAGGAATAATAACCACTGGCTCCACCCTAGTTGAGTACCAGTTTTATGTTTCTAACTATCGTGTGCTCTACAGCAGTGATGGACAGGACTGGACAGCCTATGTGGAAGCAGGCTCAAATCAAGAGAAGGTTTACTGTGTGCTGCATTCAAACCTTTTTTTCTTTGTTTGTCGTTTGTGAATTTACATTATACATAAGATTTAAGAGCCTTACTGCTAAAGTGATATCACTATTCAACATTAAATAGCCATTAAACAAATTCAAGAAAGTATTTTCTTTTGTCTGCAATTTTAACAGATCCTCTTACCTTATCTGTGCACTTTATAGTTTACAATTAGACTTAATTTGTTTCTCTACAAAATTAGGTGAATTTGAGGTTATTTGTGTAAAGGCTAAAATTGTATTTATTTTATTTTTTTTTGCTATTGACTCTAATCTTGATAGGCTTTCCAAGGAAATACAAATTACATTCAGCAAGTACGAAACAATTTTATTCCACCAATTGAGGCCCGGTTTATCAGAATAAGCCCTTTACAGTGGCACCAGCAGATTGCCCTCAAAATGGAGCTGCTTGGCTGTCAGTTGTCAGGTAGGACCAATTAATTCCCTGAATGGAGGCTAGTAATTAAATAAAGCATCAAGTTGCACCTACCTGTATGATTCTAAAAATTTTTTTTTTTATTGGTCAGCAAGATCAGGAGGACCCCATCCTCCTTCCAAAAGAAGCACTATACCGCCTTTACAGGGACAATCAACACACACACCCAGTGTATACAACACCACCATGCCCCAGCACCCTCACAATGGTGAGAAAATTTTCACTGTATGATTTTATGCTTATATGGTTATAGCTAAACCATGGGCATGCACTCCCATGCTTACGGCATCAATGCAAACCATAGGCAGGAATTGACACATTAAAAAAAATAAATAAATACATTTTGAAAAGTTGAAAGTGACCATTCTTGTCATTGTGAATACACAGTGCACGACAACAAAATTACACCTCTGCATGTAGCCCATACACTAACACATGCAGCAGGGGGCAGCTATTGAAAGCACCCAGGGAGCAGTGATGGGGATGGTAACTTAAGCTCAAGGGTACCTCAGGGCAACCTACTGGTCTGGGATATGAAACCACAATCTTCTGATCCTGGGGCCAACTCCCTAACCACTAGGCCACCACTGCCCTTACTTAACAGGTTAAGTGTAAAATCTAATTTAAATTTAAATAAAACTGATTTAGATGTTTCAAGTTCAGATTTGTGCTGAAGCTATGAGGCTGATGTTAAGCTACATCGGAATTTTCTTTTTGAGGCTGTGTGCTAAACCGCTTTGACAGTATCTAGGAATTTATTTATAGAAAACATTTGAGTGACTATTGACTTCTAATGCTTTTTTGAAGCATTAGCCTCACAACTCGAATTTTAAAACAATTTGGACTCCAAACTTCAAACAGGTCTCGCATGATTAATATTTCAAAGAAAAATAAAATTGACACAATTAACACACATTTAGTTAAAGATTTCATGTTACATTGTAGGTATTTTAGCACCTACCTAAGTGTTGTATGTTGTTTGGTAAGGACAAGTTATCATTTGTTGTTGGCATGGATCTAAGTGGTGTCTTATTTCTGTTTCAGAGTTTGCATTGGTGGCAGTGTTGGTTCCTGTGCTGGTGGTGGTTCTTACTGCGCCAGTGTTGGTCATATTGTGTGCATGGTTGTGGAAGAGCAGGTCAGTACTACATGCACCTCCTTAGTTGCGTCTCAAGGTTGAAGCTACAGCAGACCTTGTTAGCTCCATTTTGTAGCTTAGCACATTTGAGATGGTTGTATCTGTTTTGGCAGGTCCCAGTTTACAAAACATTACTTAAAGTGTTAGATTTAGGCACTTAACATTACAAAACTCTGGTGCTGCAGCTCTAACATTTTAATGCTTTTTCCCTTTGATTTGCACTGAAGGATTGTAGGTCAAGGCCTGGAAGGATATAACAGTTGAGACAGTTTTTTCAGAAATGAAGGGTGCATTTTTGTTCGGGTAAAGGGGTACTATAAAATGTTACATGTAAAATGTATCAGAAAAAATGCAGCCTACCATGATCATTGGTAACAAAGTTTACAGTGGGTAAAGGTGCGCGTAGGCAACAATATATTACAGATGAAAGAGGGAAAATCTGATATGCCAAATGCCTCAAATGTTTAGCATGAAATGTGTAATTCTAGAACTAATGTGGTTACAGGATACATTTTATTTTATTTGTAATTCTTTCTGTATATTTTATCTAAGAAAAAGCCCTGAAGTAACCTATGATCTTCCACACTGGGATCGCACGGGTAATGTACCTTGGCTGAGATGTCATAGTCAATATATTTCATTTTATTTTATTATTGTTTACATTTTTTCATATGTGTGTGTTCCAGTATGGTGGAAAAGCATGAAGCAGCTGCTGCCCTCTAAGTTGGATGGGGAAGACTGTGTTCGCTATAGCTCTACAGTTCGAGCTGATCACCAAAGACCAAGAGTTGAGCCTGCAGGTGAACAGATGCAAATATGTACATGCATTAAACAAATTTGTCAGTACTCCAAAAATAAGTGAGCAGTATTTTTACTCTTTGTTTCAAACTTCCTTCCTAGAATATGCTCAGCCACTAGTAAGTGGTACCATGACCTCCCTTGGTCAAAGGTCAACATTTAAGCCTGAGGAGGGAGCTGACCCTGAGTACGATGCACCTTTGACCCCTGAACAATATCATGCTTATGCTGAACCCTTGCCTGCCACCGGAGTGGAGTATGCCATTCCCATCCCTATTGATAGAGCCAATCACTTGTCAGGGGCTGCTGTGGCCTTCCGGGGCCAGGGCTTGCTGGCTCTAACAGATAGCGACCAATCAGAAAGGTCCGTGTATGACACACCCAAAAACACATCTGACCAAGATGGATTAGCGAAGGGGCAGTTCTACCAGGTCCCTCAGAATTCCCATAACACATAGCCCCAAGAAACAGACTGCCTGAACTGTACATGGTACCAAAATCTGGGCTGAACTTTGACCGCAAGGAGGACTGTTGTCCTCATGGAAATTACAGACTAGTGTGTGTAAGTTCTTTTTTGTGTTTATACTGCAAACTTCAATGTTCCTGTCTCAAATATTGTGCCATACCAGTCTTATCACTGAAATGACACAAAAGTGTGTGTGTTTGTGTATTTGCGTGTATATCTATATATTTGTGACTGTTCTCTGGCCTTAAACTGTGAGTCCCTTAACATTTTCTCCAAAATTGAGGCGTTTGTCCTATTATCTCAAAGTTCTCACTAGAGAAGGAAACAAGCAACCGCATCCTCACAAGGGTTAATTACACTGTTTTTTTTTTTTTTTGTTTTGTTTTACTATTTTGATCCTCCTTTTATTTTAAAGTAATTCTTTCAACATTCATTAGCCACCCATCACAGACTTTAGCTATATCCTCCACATATATAAATTTAGTGTCCTCTATAATGTTTGGGATACAAACATTTTCCTTGATTTACACCTCTGCTTATTTGTATAAAATCTTTATCAGACAACTCAAATGTGATTAAAGTGCACATTCCTTTTAAGTTTCTACTTCAGCATATAGAAAGCATGCTCAATTGAACTTAGGTCAGGTGACTGGCTTGGCCAATAAAGAATTTTTCATTTTTTAGTTTCGAGAAAGTGGCTTGTTGCTTCAGCAGTATGTGTCAGATTATTATCATCTGCAGGATGAAATGCCACCCAGTGGTTTGGGAGTCATTTATTGGAAGTTGAACAGATAAGAGATTTTCATACACCCCAGAATTCATTGTGCAATTTCCATCAGTAGTTTAATCATCAATGAAGAGAAGTGTGCCAATACTTGTGGAAGCCATAAATGCCATAAAAGACCTAACACGCCCACCATCATGTTTAACAGATGAGCAAGTATGCTTTGGATCTTAGGCAGTTCCTTTTCCTCTCCAATATGTCCCCTTGCCAGCATTCTTCTGCAGGTTCGTCTGGGTCTTGCCTATGTATAATAAATTTTTCTTGAATTTTTGTAATTACTTTTTTTGCAAAAATCCAATCTGGCTGTCCTGTCTTTGTGGCTTTCTAATGGTTTGTATCTTGCAGTGCAGCATGTATTTTGGTTCATGCCATCTTCTGTGGATAGTAATCTCTTTAATCACATCTGAATAATTTGAAACAAAAATTTTACACTGACAAGCAGAGGTGTAAATCAAGGAAAAATGTATATTTGTCCCAAACATTATGGCGGGCCATATGTGTGTGTAGATATTATTTTATACATTTCATATTCACACCCACCTCAGAAGAAATGAAACCTGGATCATTGTTTTCAAAGCAAATTGTGTTTTTCTATTTATTTGCATTTTTTTTATTTCCTGCTGAGAGATGACAGCAATGCAGAGTGCCCAAAACCACTAGCAGCCTGTAGCTAAGCTGTTCAGGGTTCATGGATGCACTGTTGTCATAGAAACACTGTTGCTGTGCAATGCCTTGCCAAATGTGATGCTTTCATGCTTAAATTTAACAATGTGCTGCCAGATTGGATCCACAGAAACCTTTAGCTAAAAAAATATTTTGCATTGGAAACCAATGCAAACAAGTTGAATGAAAAGGTCCAGTCTTATTCACCAGAAATGTATTATTTCCATATATTCTCATTTTAGACCATATTTTGCTTTGAAGTAATGTTGTATGCTGACCAAAAAGGTTTTTTTTTTTGTTTTTGTTTTTGTTTTTTTTATAAACCTTCCACAGCTAAAAGAACACCTAATGTCTTCAGCTGACATGGTAAGACTGCAGTCAGCATAGGGCTGAAAAGTGTGTTTTTATGGTACTAAGACTGAATGTTAAATATATTAACACATGCAGAATCCTTGTTTTTCTGAGTTTCTGACAGTGGATTTTAAGGGGATATGGATTTCCTTGGTGTTTTACTTTGCTCTAATGTCTAGAGAATGGTTCCGATGTTGGTATTTTGTTGTTGTTAGTCCAAGATGTGTATCAGTGTCTGTCTCTGTCTATGTTTCTGTGCACTATTCATGATTGTGTGTTTGTGTGTGCGCGCATGATTTTACAAAATGTTTGCGTGTCTACCAGTCACTGTAATGGTTTTCTGAATTATGGTTGGTACTGTAGGATATAGAATTTAAATGGCAAATTGAAGTTTTAATAAAAATAAAATTAGAAACTCTGCCTTGACTTAAGATCAGGCCTATGTAAATTCAGAAATAAAGAAATTCTAAATTGTGAAGCAAAAAACACTCTTGCATTTCGGCAGTGAAAGTCTTAGTCTATTTATAAGGTACCAACAAGGTCCAAATACATTATAAAATGGTACACTATATGTCTACAAAAGTGAAACATTTTAGTGTATTTCTTGGTATACTTTATCATACCCTCCTCCCTCCCCCCTCCTGGGGATCGAACCTAGGATCTTCTCGCTGTGAGGTGTTTGTGCTACCCACCGCACCACATTGCTGGCCCTATTTGACAACTCTCTTGATATACTTTAAAAACATCAGCTACACTATTGACATGACACATAATGTACCAAAATAATTTACTTTATGATTTTTCACCCATTAATATTTTTTGTATCCTACACTAGTGCATATTTTTAATTTGTCTTCACACTTGCCAATCACAATCGCATTTTTGCTTTTTGTACACACTGAAATTCCTTATCTTCCCTCTGTTCTTTCACTCCTCCATGTTTTTGCCATTGCGGCCCACCCTCATATAGACCACGGTGAGAATGATGGCTGCTATGAAGGCCAGCCCTCCAGTTACCAGGTATGCGATGGATAGGAAATTGTTTGGCCCACCAAACCAACTGACTGTAGAAATTACTACTTCCTTCCTTCCCTGGAAGTACTGAACAGGGAAATCTAGGATCAGTGGTCAAGGATCAATTAAAAACAACACAGTCTATGTTACATTGTTATAAGTATGGTTTTTTGATACCACAGGACAGCCAACTAAAACTACATGGTTGATCCACAAAGCATGTTTTTTTCAGTGTGGGTGTAAATAAATTTTTTGACTAAACAATTTTGACTGAAGAAACCAAAAACATTCTGCTCAGTGTATTAAGGATACTATAGTTAATTGTGATAGTGTAGTTTCCAGCAGGCAGCCCATGAGCAAAAGTGGTGTCACCACGGTTCAGAATGCCATAGAGCTTTTTAAAGTTGGGAAAAGCTGCTTCTCTCATCCACACAATCAGATCGTCATTTATGAATCCATTGTTGTTGGGATCATTTGTATCCATCTTGTACACTGGCTGCTGCCAGTAAAATGGCCGTGCAGTACCTGAGGTCAGACAACATGAGCTTATTTTAAAAGTTTTTCATTACACATAATTAAGACTACTTAAAGACATTAAAATAACAAAATAGCAATCAAAAACATGTAGAGTCAAATACAGGTTAACTGAGCCAGTATTTGGATTCTCCACCAAAAGGATTTGCCGCTTTTTCCTCCAGCTTTAAACATTATCTGAAGCAGCATGAGGAGCCTGTGATGTATTTCCAACTAAAGAGCCTCCACCCACTGAACTCCTGATAGCTGTGGGTAGCTGAGAGCACATTTAGATGAAATAATTGTTTTGCTTTAGATGTAATATGTATTCATTACGTATAAATTTCTGTTAATTATTATGAAAATTATAGTCACCTCAAAAAGCCGTGCAGAGCATAGTCTTTCCAATCAAAAGTTAGATAAAAGTGGGCTTGTGTATGTTTGGTCAAATACCTTGGAAGGCCTGCTGGAGTGTCGAGTTTATTGAGGGGTTGTGGAACTTGACGTTTTTGTCCGTGTACCAGGTGATGCCTTTCCTGTACAGTGGGACGATGTAATCAGCACCAGCAGTTGGATGATACACCAGTGTGAAAGAATCTAAAATCAAAAAGGACAAAACGTGATATACTTCTGATGTATGTTGCTATGGATAAGAGCATCTGCTAACTGTAAATATAAGAAAAATCTATGTAAAATATAGATAACTAATAAATTATTCTTACCATTGAACATGCTATTAGCCACGGCACCACAGGGAGCAATAGGCACTGAATTTTCATCATAAGCGAATGGCTTACAGTATGAACTAGGGTGCTGCAGAAGATATAGGACAAATCTAAACTATAAACACTGGAAATATATTAACAGATCAACTACATTTGGAGAATCCTTTATGTGTTATTTAGATTTCTGTCTAAACCATAGCTTTAACATGGCTTTGAAACCAGAAAAGTGAGAAGTTGGTAAGGGATATGAGCTGAACAGTGGTGGTTGCACTTGGCTGCATAGTTGGACTTGGAGAAGAAAACTCCGTAACTCCATGGAAACTCAAGGATAATTTCTTGACAGGAAGAGAAAATGAAGACAGGTAAAGACAGCAGGAAAGAGAGACAAGTGAAAACAGAGACAGAGGTACCTTCAAGCTGTTCGTCCTTCCAACCAGCTGGGCATCATCACGGGAGTCCATGTACCTACGTAGGTTCTGGTGGAAATTTATCAGACCATAGTAGAAGAACACATCTCCCTTTAAAACAGCACAATATTAAACATTTTTCTTCTGTCTAATAAATCTTAAGCAGAACAAGGAAGTAAGGAGTAAATACAAGCAACCAAAACATGGTACACTGCCCTTGAAATAGTCACTTCAAAATAAATAATTAAATGGTGTTTGGCAGCTGGCACTCTAAAATTGCCCTTTGGGCTAATGTAGATTGTTGGCAATAAAAACAATACAAACATTCATTACCCATGTCTTAAACGCACTGTATATTTTCTACAAAGGTTAAGGGTAATGGAAAAAAACCTTTGATTTCTGGCTGAACCTGCTTCTTCTTGCCAATTTCTTTCACATTTTGTATTAATCATCAAAAGTATAACAAGGAGTTAATGTAATGCGACATACATTTGCAGACTTTGTACTTCCAGGGTATATTTTTAAGTATTAAATGTGAAGTTGAATAGATTCAATTGAATTTCAATTAAGATTTTCATTTGAATAGATTCAGTAAACATGTGAAGCGTTAAGTTGCTTTAATTGCTGATCTTGATTAATGCAACATAACACAATCACATGAACAAACACAACTCCTTTCGTATTTCTAGACAATGTGCAATGAGGTGCAAAATATAGATGAGTTGCCAGTTTTCAGCCTTTTCCATTCAATAAGGTAACTAAGCAGAATTTCACTAGACTATAGCCAGGGAAGTATTTAATGAGTGAAATTACTTTGAGTAACTGCTTAAATGAGTGAACTGCTTTGCAGTTTTATTTGTAACTACATGTTCATTTCCTATGACAATGATCAGTGTCTTTATAGTAAGAAATGCAAACAACTATGTCATTCAATTTGATCACAAGGGTGTCCAGTGCATTTCCAGTAGTTGTGACTGGATTTCTAACATTATTTCTGCTGCAAGAGGAGTTCTGCCCAGATTTACTACTTCAGTCACCTACTCCTACTTTTGAGATTGAAAATTTCATTGTATTAATTGTATTCTGTTAGACTAATTTGCTTAACTTGGTTAACAGAAAATTTCCAAATGAGGGCAACACATGGATGATGTAGGCAGTACTTGGTACAACTGAGGGCATATGATGTTTTAAAATGTTCAGGATGTAGCATACCCCATTCACACTTGCACAGAGTGCTGGTCTTATCTCTTTACCCATAACTCTTGCAGACACATACCAGAAAGTTGTTCTGGATATTGAAGTTTACAATACAGTTGCAGCCTGTCTCAGCTTTGCTGGGATCTTTGCGCATCTCAGAACAGGTGAAACACATTCCAGCATCTGTGTAATCAATCTAAGTGTAAAAAAAGAGACTTTTTTGTTTTTTTATCAAAACCATTTGGTAGCTTTCACCTTTTTTCTCGATTCTAAAACTGAGCAACAGTCATATCTTAAAAAAATGGAGACTAAAACACTGTCAGATTTCTGCAGTCTTCTTAAAGGAGACATTATGACAAATACAATATTGTGATTTGATATTTTAGATGTTTTATTTTTAACCTGTTCTTTTTAAGGTTGTTCAGTGTTCTATTAGTGCTGATGATGCTCCCAATGTATTCACAAAGGTGTATTTTGATATAAGAAAAAAGGAACACAATGAAATAATTCACCCCTACTTCCTGGTGGTAAAATCATAAACAATCTCCCGCAAACCTTAATTTAATTAGGCTTAAATGTATAAAAACACAGAAATACAAACTCACCTTTAGCTGATGTATGGCCTGGACAGTAACAAGTAACCAGACACCCAGCAGCACACACACAAGGGCAAGGCAGTAGAAGACAGGCAACACAATGTGTGGAGTGAGGGAAGGAGACCAGGCTGGCAGTCTTTGCTGCTTAAATGCTGAGTTATCAGGTCTCCGAGCAAATTGCCCTCCAACCACATTCACCTTACCCATTAAGACACACCTAAAGCACTAAATAATTAAGTAAAATGCTGGAATAAATAAAAAGAAGAGTGAACTGAATAGCTTTTCCTTTCTTCCCTTTATCTCACTTCCTATAAATGGTTTCCCAACATTCAATGCGACTTTGTGAACCCTGTAACTACTTTCTATTACTTATTAACCAAATTCATACACAGGGCACACTAGTGTTTTGACAGGTTATACGGAACATAAAAAAAAAAATACAAATACAGTTCAGCTTAATACAGTAAGTCTTAGCAAATTCAGTAAGGGTAAAGCCAACAAAAGTCCAAAAGACCTTCCTCATATATTTATATACAAGTGTGCATGCAGAAATGACAGATAAGAAGATACTGAGTATCTGCACATAAAGATTCAGTAACAATCAGTTCATCTTGCACAGCCCCCATGAAGCAAGGCCAAGTCAGTTTTATTTTTACTTTTTTGCTATGCACTGAGGATATTTGACGTCATAACATGAATATGAGATGTCATTGAGCAAAAGTTTTGGAACAGATTGTTTTTTTAGTGTTTATTGAACACTCAATATTGCTTTCTTCTTTACTTATGGTTTTCCAAGCTTTACCACAGCAGCTTTCTGATGTTTTGTATTTATTGCATAGCAAAAAAGTAGTTTCTAGACACTACAGATGACTTTGCTGTTCCAATACTTTTGGCTGTAGCTCCTTGTTTCGAGTCCTCGTGATTAAGTTTCCAAATTGGAAGCAGTTTCCTTCTTTTGTAAACTTCTGTGGACAGTTGGGCATTGCTTACCTGGATAAGAGATTGTAAGAATGCACTATGGGAAGGAGCGAGCCGGCAGTGACAGTGAGATGCTTTGGGCAATGTTCTCTTGGGGAAACCCAGTGTTTTAGCATTCATGTAGATGTTAAGTACATTCTGACAAACACACACTTGTTTAAACTATCTTTATGACAATAAGTACAAATACATTCCTAATTCCAACAGCGTGCATGCATTTGTACACTTGTATATGCATGGATGCAAAACAGTGTTGACTTGAGTCAGTGCTATTTATAGCAGTATACTTAAAGTGAGATGCATAATCTACAGGCAAGAAAATCAAACAGATGAGGTTCTTTGTCCAATTAGGTAAGTTTTATTTAGGCCACAGTAAATCATGTATGTTTATGCTTGGAACACAAAGTACTAAAAATATACAATAAACATTTTAAAGAAAGGGAGAAGGGGGAAAAAAAAAAAAAAAAAAAAGATCAAGTACAACGGTGGCAAAATGCTAAAAAAAACAGGAATAAAGAATGTACAACCTCAGAACAACCCTATTTTAACAGCACCTTCTTGGCATTTCTTAATGATTCCCTTTTCCATCAGTTTGATAAAATCCCCTTTCACCTGCAACACACCACAGAATAAAGGTACTTGTGAGATGAGCCCAAGCATACACTTTAGTTACTGCTAGACTTAAGTACTAACAGATGCAAAAGTTGATTGATATTAAACCCCATTTCATTCAGAATTATTACACAACCTTGTACAGTACACTGTGCAAAAGTTTTAGGCAGGTGTGGAAAAAATGCTGTAAACAAAGAATGCTTTCAAAAATGGAAGTGTTAATCATTTTCATCAATCAACAAAATGCAGTGAATGAACGAAAGAGAAATCTAAAATCAAATCAATATTTGGTGTAACCACCCTTTGCATCAATTCTTCTAGGTACACTTGCACACAGTTTTTGAAGGAACTCGGCTGGTAGGTTGTTCCAAACATCTTGGAGAACTAACCACAGATCTTCTGTGGATGTAGGCTTCCTCACATCCTTCTGTCTCTTCATGTAATCCCAGACACACTCGATGATGTTGAGATCAGGGCTCTGTGGGGGCCATTAGAATTGATGCTGGTTTAAAGGCAAACTCCAAATATTGATTTGATTCAGATTTTTCTTTTGTTCGCTCACTTTGCATTTTGTAAATTGATCAAAATTAACAATCATTATTTCTGAAAGCATTCTTTGTTTACAGCATTTTTTCCACACCTGTCTAAAACATTTGCACAGTACAGTACATGCCTTCATGTTCTCTCTCACCACATCCATAAACCTCCTCTCTGGCCTTCCTTTTCTCCTCTTGCCTTGCATCCTTCTCCCAATATACTCCATGTCTCTCCTCTGTACATGTCCAAACCAAAGTAATCTCACCTCTCTGACGTTGTCTTCAAATCGTCAACCTGAGCTGTCTCTCTAATAAAGTCTAATATCCATCCTGCCTGCAATCTCTTCTTCACCTTACAGTCTTCTTCAATCAACTTCCCTCATTTGACCCTTGACTCTGCCCTTAATTTCTTCCTATTTTTAAGTCATTCTACAGATGAATATCCTTTGTTGCTTAGCTACACTGTTCCGTCACTACTTTGCAGTCTCCAATCTCCTTCAGACTGACCCTTGTGCTTCCACTTCACTTGTCACCCTGTGCTCCTCCCTCTTCTTAAAATAAGCATTTTCCACAACCATTTCCATCCTTTTGGCAAAAAATCCCCTACCATCTGACCTTCTGTGTCCTCTCCTTGATATCACACCTACTCATCATCTCCTGATCTCCTCTGTTGCCTTTATTAACCTGCCCATTAAAGTCAGCACCAATCACCACTCTCTCTGTCCCAGGTAGACTTTATAACTTCTTCTAATTCTCAAAACTTTTGGCCACAGCTGTACACCGGCTTCAAAACCCAGCCACCAATGATACTCAAGCCAGCATATTTCTTTGTGCCTGTCCCAAGCCCTGATAAATGGCAAGTACATGCCAGATAAAAATGCAGACACCAGTACTGTTAGCCAACAGGATGCAGGTGTAAAATAGGTTACTGTTGTTAAAGAGAGGATGGCATGTCTGCAGGTGAGTTCAGGAGTGTATACAGAGGAAGAGGCTGGTGAAGAAAGTGGAAAGTCAGCAAGATGAAGAGAAAACAGAAAAAAAGAGAATAAGAGAGAGAAAGTTGAATGGCATGAAAAAAAAAAAGTGAAAAAAAGTGAAAGTGACAACCCTTGTCATTGCGAGGTCATGGCACAGCACACATGAACCACAACGAAATTGGACCTCTGCATTTAACCCATGCACACTCAAACCCGTGCAGCAGTGGGCAGCTATTGAAAGCGCCCGGGGAGCAGTGACAGGGACGGTACCTTGCTCAAGGGTACCTCAGGGCAACCTATTGGGAAGGGGTTTGAACCTCCGATCATGCGGCTAACGCCCTAACCGCTAGGCCACCGCTGCCCCATGAAGACAGTGAACCAGAAACTGCAGCCAAATAGTGAGGAGGAAGTAAGGGGTATTAAGAGGATGAAGAATGATAAAGGCTGTTCGTCCAAATATCATACCTGTAGAAGCATGGAGGTGTTTAAAAGAGATAGCAATGGAGATTACTAACCAGGTTAGTAATAATCTAACCAGATTATTTAACACACAGAATAATGTACTGTCTACCTAACTGATTAACCGCAGGCAGGGATACATTATCAATAAGTGAAACAGAGCATTGGAGATAAAAAAAAATATATATATTAAATCTGTACAATGTCACCACTTGTGATGAAAAAAATTTAAGAAAAAATATGGATTAGCTAGCTAGCAACTAAAGGACTGTGAAATATCTACATAAATAATGTCTCACTTTTGTATACTTTTAGATTTTGGTCATTTTTATAGACTTTTTAGACACCTTTAAATGTATCTCAGAGAAATTGAAGTGTATGCCACAATTGCTCATAAAATGAAAGAGAGATTAAATTGTTTGTTTGTCCAAAAACGAAACAATGCCATTGTTTGCCACAAAATGCTACTGTTTTCATGTTACATTTCAAAAAAAAAAAAAAAAAAAAAAAAGACACAAAGCGAGCATATGTTACCTCTGGCATGTCTATCATTCTCCTCTGTTTCTGATCTCTGTAGTTCCAGTCCAGCAGAAGATACTGTAGTGCTTGCAGTTTCAACCCTTCTGGAGAACAGTGGTCAAAGAGGTGAATAAATTATGAATAAATGTAAATGAAATGACCCATAATCCATAAAAATGTATGGATGTGGGCTAACCTTTCTCTATAAGTGCAGCAAGTCTGCCTGGAGTGCCTACTCCGATGTGAACCACACATTTACTCAGCATCTTGATCTGATCCTCTATTTTGATATGTTTCGCAAAGAGCTTTGCCACTTTAGCTTCTCCCTTAAATGTAGTCAACTGCCTTAAAAACATCAAGGCAGTCAATGCAAACAAATACAAATTCTTAAAATTATATAAAATTAGAAGGAGAAAAGTGACTTACTTGATAAGACTGATAGTTCGTAGGGCCGAGCTACAGATGATCAGCATCAAAATTGAGCATGTCTGTGTGTGCTGCTTCTGTACTTTAGCCCACTTAGGACAAACTTTATGAGAGAGAAAATATTTAATGAATGATTCCATTTCTTGACCTGTCCAGGGTGTGTCCCCCGTGCTGGGATGGGGCTCCAGCACCTCCAGCACCCACCCCACCACCCCCGCCCCCTGCAACCCCGCTTGTGACAAACAGTCAGAAAATGACTGACTGATTCCATTTCTTCACTGAATTTTGAAAAATTAAACAAACTACAAATCTACTACAAATATATGTAGTGTGCAAGTACCAACCTTCTTTGAGGTATGACGACAAGCTGTGCGTGAGATCATTATTCATCAGGAAACAGGATTCTGAATAGAAATTATGGTTAAATACGAACTAAAAACTAAGGTAACCTTAAAATTATTTCGTTTTCATAACTTTTTTTTTTACACAATAGTCTCTCCATCACTGCAAGTGGACAACTATAGGAACTCCCCACATCAGATATTAACTGAGTAGCACATCATTCACAACACCAGTGGCACATTAGTGTCTATAAGTACAAGTATATTAGATGCAAAAGCATTGTAAACATTTTTCTCCTGGGTTGAAAATAATCTACTATTCAACAATATCCATCAAACAGATATCCTGAAAGATCATCTATAGTCTGTGCATACATCTATAAACTATACATCTATATGGAACATCCACAAGGCTGAACACTTCTGAGGTGGTTAGTGACAAACCTGGTAGATTGAGCTCCTCCTGTTCAACAACAGACCGTGTAACACCAAAATGCTTCTGCAGAAGACTTCTCAGGTCATCAGGAGAACCTGGTACAGGCTCTGAACTTGACAACACATCTGTGATGGTCTTCTTCTATACTCAGAGATGGAAGTAATGCTTTTAATAAAGCATGTTTAACAGAGTGTTGGTCTCACATTATCACCTAGTAATGGATTACATTTCTAACAGCAAGAGATACTCTCTCACTGTGATAAGACTTATCACCCACTGATTTCCCCAAATTAATAAAGAAAATATTTATCTGTGCTAAGAGTAAACATTTTCTATTATATATTAAATACCTGCAAATCAAGAGCAAATGTAAAATCTAAATATTTATTTTTCAAGAATAAATAGACACGTTTCAGTAATAAGGACTATAACAACACTGAGCCACAAAAATCCAAGTTAAGCCAAAACAGTACCATAAAGAAAATGTGATGCAAGACCTAAGTGACTTTTACCTTCCGTCTTTTGTTAGGCCTTTTGCCATTCTTCTCTTCCTCTCCAGTTTTCTCCCCTTTTGTAATATTGATTTTTTTCTGTAAGTAACATTATAACAGGAAAGTAGTAAGTAACAAATTATCATTGCAAATGGACTAGTCCCTAACCACTAGGCAACTGATACAGGTATTCAATTAAAATTTCTTTTAATTAAGTAATTATATTGACTGTTACTTATATTACCTGTATAGACTTATTTTTCTTTGCTTTTTCAGGCATCTGCGTTTCATTTTTTCTTTTCTTTGCTTTTAGTTCCGTGTGCTCGACTGCTGCTGCCTGTGTCCCCTCCTCTCCATCTGGCAAACCTAACCGAGAAAGACCAAACACAATTAATTTGTTACAGACGTTGGACTAAAGGGTCTTGATCATTCTGAAACGTTCAGCAGCTTGACGACCGCTGACAGCATTTAATAAAGTCCAGTTTCCGTAATGGCACGCAGACCACGTGTCCCACGTGCTTCTACAACAGACTCGAGCGTGCAGCGATTCTCATTATGCTTTTGTGAGTTAAAACAAAATCGATTACTTAAAACACACTGCCTAATTCTCAGAAAAAGACTAGCGATCCCGAAAGCGTGATTTTAATCAACGTTTTGTAATCATCCTCACACTATCCACCTTAATACGAATCGACTTCTCGCTGAGTAACTAGTTTCGAGCTATTTTTTCTATTTAGTAAACTATATAGTTTTCGAACTATATTCGAGGATAACAAATAAAAATAACTTACGACTCGTTTATAACAAGATTATGTGTTACTTCACGAAATTTTATATGTAAACAGTAAAACTGACCTGGATTTTTGTCTTTGGTCCACCACTCGTCTCCTAAATCATCTCCCATCTCTGCCAATGTTTTGTTACAGTTTCGGGACTCGCAGATTCGAGATAAAGTAAAAATAAATAAATTAATAATAAAAAAATAAACTTTGGCTCATAATTCGGAAACTGAAATTACTATAGCACTATATACACACCGAAATGACAGATACTACCACGTGTATATTTTGCCGTTAATACCACGATAAAATGTAAACCTATTTACAAATATTTCAGGAATCTGCGGACCTCAGATTTGGCGTGTGCGTGTGTCTTAACAAACAGCAGTTCGTTATAAAACTGATGGCAAAATAAAAAAGGATTGTGATTGGCTGCTTCTTCACCATCTGGCATTTCAACAGTCTACGTACAATATTTTAGTATCTTGCAATGAACAGTATTATTAACACATAAATCCTTCACACCGGCTTGTAAATACTGAAAGATTAAAATAAATCACCTTCCCACACTCACTAAAATCAACAATGTATACAGACTACAAGAGAATGTTCCACTATTTATTTAATTTATTTTTTTTTTACTTAAATAATAAGGTTTAAGATGACCAGGGTTTTGATTTGATCAGTGATGTCACTGTGTTGATGTTTCGAACGACCGAGTGATTTTCTGATCTAATTCAATAACCTAAATGTAAATGTAAATGTTTTTGCCATCACTACTGTAAATATCGTGGGAAAAGCTCGGGGTTTATGTGTTACAAACCTGAACATAGGTAGTATCATATTTATGCATTGCTATCTTATATCACACGCAGGTTTTATTTTCTTCTTTTTCATGAAATTGAAAGAAACCTCAGGAATTATCACATTTCGGCGAGAACTGACCTTGGTTAAATCCCAGTGTTGCAGTATCGACTCCAAAGTGCTGTTCGTTAATTTTTATTACCGCTGGGTGGCGCTGTTTTCTTTACCTGCGTCTAGATCGGCAAGACAGCGAGTGTGTGTGTGTGCGTGCGTCGTTGCGTCAGTCATTCTCAGACTTTATCTTTCGCCTTAATTTATGTTATCTCTCTATCTGGGAAACGTATATTTCCTTTTTTCCATCCATATTGCCATATTTTAATCCCTCCATCTAATTACATGTTGATCTCTTGCATGCATTAAAAATATCTCGATTCCCCTTCAACTGATGATGACTTATTACGAGCTCTTGGCTCCTGCATTTAAGTGTGACACATAGCTCAGGTAAAAACACACATGGCCAGTATAATTTTCCTAGAGAGCATCTTTGCATTATTTCACTGTTATGGAGTTATGCATATCTTAGGCACAGTTTTCCACGCTTAGCTCTGTAGTACATATGGCCCTGAAGACTGAAGATGGGAATCAGGATTAGTAACATTAAAGATGGTACAAAATTCTACTGAGAAACTGTTTTTGACTACTATTACTACTAATAATAATAAAAGTAATATATGTTAAATTCCAGTAATCAATGACATGGTTGAAACTGTATCCTCTTAGAGATTCCTTAGAGAGCAAGTGTTCCCTAAAATATATAACAAAATTACCAAGCTACTTTATGAGATTCTTACCCAAGTGCATTATTTCTGTCCCTCTTGAGACCCCTTTCATTTTCATATCTAATTTTTACACAGGTATTCAGTTGATCAAGACCACTTTTTTTTTTAAGAATATGATAAATAAGTGGTCCATATATGTAAAAGCAGTACGGTAAATGTATACTAGAAAAAAGGTGCTTGCATTGAAGACATAAGTGTGGCAGCCCCTGTACTGGTTCCACAGCAGAGACTGTCCACCCCAAAGTCCTCTCAAAAGGACCATTAAGATCCTGCTTCTCTTATTAAAGCATTGAGCTAGCTATTTAAATTACGGTATCAGGTGTTTAAATAACAAAATATAATTTATTTCAGTCTTAACTACCTTAACCTTTGATAACATAGTCCACTGAGAGCTCATCATTGTGTTGCATTGATTAGCAGCTATAGTTAATATTACTATCTAAAATAATCACAAGCAGTCTGTATACCTGTTATCTGAACTGTGCTTTGTCTGCATGTATTTTCCATGAAATGATTTGAGCCTTTGCCTAGAAAGTAATTATGTTTATGAACTAACTGCTGCTGTCCAATGTCCAATGTTAAACAATACTGGTTCGTAAGCTGTCTATGCAACATTATTTTACAAGTATGATTTGTCGATATGATCTCCTGAAACACATAGTTAAAGGTATACCAAAACAGCATCACAATCATCGCCTGATAAGGTTGTGGACAGTTACTAGATCGTATTGATCATAGGGGAAAACACACACGCAAACACAGCATTACCTACAGTAGCTTTAGCATCTCCAGTTGATGCAACCCACCACTCTCATGCGATCACTCAGGGTTGTTGATGGTGGTGTGGGGGATCAAACCAGTGTATTTTTTCGTGCCGGTCCCAAGCCTGGATAAAGGGGGAGGCTTACATCAGGAAAGGCATCTGGTGTAAAACTTTTGCCAAATCAATATGCGGACAACGAAACAGATTTACATTCCGGATCGGTCGAGGCCCAGATTAACAACGACCACCACCAGTGCTGTTAGCCTACAGGGTGCTGGTGGAAATGGGGCTACTGTTGGCCAAAGCAAAAGAAGAAGAGGAGGAAGAAGGCATTTTCAGAGGAAGGAGGAAAGAAGGAAGTGGAGGAGAGTGGAAGTGAGAGTAGGGTAGTAGGCCAGGCGTATTGGAGGAGGGTTTAAATTGTTTTACCATGGTGTGGATGGAAGGAGGAATGGGGTACGTGTTATCCTGAAGGAAGAGTTTGTAAAGAGTGTTTTGGAGGTGAAAAGAGGTTCAGATAGGATGATGAGTTTGAAGCTGGAAGTTGAAGGTGTGATAATGAATGTTGTTAGTGCTTATGGCCCACAAACTGGATGTGAGAAGGAGAAGAATGAAGGTTTTTGGAGCAAGCAAGATAAAGTAATAGAGAGTGTACCCAGGGGAGAGAGTTGTGATCGGGCCAGACTTTAATGGACATGTTGGTGAAGGGAACAGAGGTGATGGGTATGTATGGTGTCAAGTAGAAGAATTCTGAAGGTCAGACAGTTGTAGAATTTGTGAAAAGAATGGAAATGGCTGTAGTTAATACTTATTTTAAGAAAAGGGAGGAGCACATGGTGACGTATAAGAGTGGAGGAAGATGCTCACAAGTAGATTATATCCTTTGCAGGAGGGTCAGTCTGAAGGAGATTGGAGACTGCAACGTAGTGACAGGGGAGAGTGTAGCTAAACAGCATGGTGGTCTGTAGGATGATCTTGGAGGTCAAGAAGAGGAGGAAAGTGATGGGAGAGTCGATGGGTCAAATGGTGGAAGCTGAGGCAGGAAGACTGCGAGGTGGAATTCAGACAGAAGTTAACACAGGCACTGGGAGGTGTTGAAGAGCTACCGGATTGCTGGGAAACTACTGCAGAAGTGGTAAGGCAGTATGGTTTCATGCTGGGAAAGAGCACTACAGATGCAGTGTTTACTCTGAGAGTGCTGATGGAGAAGTACAGAGAAGGTCAGAAGGAGACAGGAGACAGGAGTCCCCATGGACGATGGTGTTTGCTGAGGATATAGTGATCTGTAGCGAGGGTAGGGAGCAGCTTGAGGAGAACCTGGAGAGATGGAGATATGCTCTAGAGAGGAGAGGAATGAAAGTGAGCAGGACAACGACAGAATAAATGAGTGTGAACAAAAGGGAGAAAAGTGGAGTGGTTAGGATGTAGGGAGTAGAGGTGACAATGGTGGAGGAATTTAAATACTTGTGATCACCAGTTCTGAGTAACGGCGAGTGTGGAAGAGAGGTGAAGAAGAGAGTGCAGGCAGGTTGGAATGGATGGAGAAGAGTGGCTGGAGTGATTTGTGACAGATGGGTACCAGTAAGAGTCAAAGGGAAGATTTACAGGACAGTAGTGAGACCAGCAACGTTGTATGAATTGGAGACAGTGGCACTGATGAAAAGACAGGAGGCGGAGCTGGAGGTGTCAGAGTTAAAGATGCTGAGATTTTCATTGGGTGTGATGAGGATGGACAGGATTAGAAATGAGTATATTAGAGGGACAGATTGGGTTAGACGTTTTGGAGACAAAGTTGGAGAGGCAAGGTTATGTTGGTTTGAATATGTCCAGAGGAGAGGCAAGTATTATATTGAGAGGAGGATGTTGAAGACGGAGCTGCGAGGAAAGAAGAAATGAGGAAGACCAAAGAGGAGGTTTACTGACGTGGTAAGAGAGGACATGAAGGTAGTTGGTTTGAAGGAGGAGGATGCAGAGGACAGGAAGAGTCCTCTGCATGGAAACGAATGATTTGCTGTGGCGACCCCTAAATGCGAGCAGCTGAAAGAAGAAGAAAAAATGGACTCTTTTAAACTGTAGTAACTCATACTTAACTGGAACTCAGTGCTAAATCCATGAATTTTTAAAATACACCTTCTCTTTCTTTTCCATTATTATCCTGTTGATGGGTTCCCTTTTTTAAGTTTTGGGCTTTTGAGTCTGTGCCTGACATGGAAGGTTGGGGCTTTTCTTACTGCCGTGTGGACTTTATGGACTGGGACATTGGGGTACCCTTTGCTGCCGACTGTAGCCCTGGACATCGCAGTGGCAGTGCAGAAACCATATGTCAGCCCTAGAATGGGCCATGTTGAGATTTTTGGTTTAATTTTGTTTGGCCTCCGAGCAGAGCAGAACACCGCCTACTGTGACAGAAAAATTAAAAAATTTTAATTTCATACATTTAATAAACTTTAATGTCTGACTCTTTGGCAACTGACCTTTGCTGACTTGTAAGGGCATTTGTTTCTTTGCTCCCTATGCCTAACTCCAATATATATAATAAAGCTCTTGGGCTTTATTGCTTTCTGTTAATGATGTTTATAACTAGCTTTTTCAAAGATCCATACAAAGAAAACTTAAGGGCCATGCCCTGATATTACTACAAAAAACAGAAATGGTTCATGTTCAGTTTTTAAATACTTTGTGTAATGTGGTTATAAATTACTTGTGCAAAATACATCCATCTCAATCTTGAGAATAATGCTTTTTGTCTATATTATAAAAACAAAAAACATTTATTTGGTTTGGCCTGCTTCATCCAGCTCACATATTGCCTCTTTGACCTCAGTTTTATTAGTTTGTAATGTTTCAAGTATATTTATAGTTCTATCCTTGGATATTTCGCCTGGATACCAATACATGAAATTAAATCAAGGCTGCATGTGCTATAAGTCACACACACACACACCTCTGTTGTTCAGACTGTGTGGGAGAACCACAAATGATGGCAATTTGCTGCATTTGTGTGTCGGTAAGGGATTGGTTGACATAGAAGCGCTGATGATGGGGTGTAAGTGTTAGGTTCCGATAGACCTATCCACCCTGATGCTCTGATTATGGGTAATTTACCCCTACTGAGGTGGCATGGGATCCTTCCCACACTTCCTGAATGTCTGTGTGTGGGTAAGAGGATTGCTCCTCTCTGATTCACCATTGCTATCACCATTAGAGTAATTTCTGTAGTGATATGGGAAGTAATAAAAAACACATTTACTTTGGTGGCTTTATTTACTACATGGATCCCTGAGGTGTGTATTTAGAAAAAATACTTCCTAGTCATAATGACAAAAAACAACAAAAACTAGTTTAATTTTTCAAATTGTTATAATTATTGCTAATTATTAAATGTGTATGATGTTTTTGTGATTTGGATTCAGTTAAATATTTGCTATGTGTATGTTCTCATTTTGTGGAAATAATTATACTATTATAATAATAATAATAGTTTGTCTTATGTCGGGAATTAAAAAATGTAAACATTATAGAATGTAATCCGTTGAGTATGAGTAGTAATGTCAATTAATAAAAAGGTACATGTAATAAATAATTCAATTGTTAGGAAAGTGAAATAGTATACTTTGAGAGCATATGCAGTATCTTCTAACATTTTCTGTAACTGCAAAAGATTAACCCTGAGCTGAGCTGTTTTTTATATATTATATATTTATCCATCCATCCATCCATTTTCTTCCGCTTATCCGAGGTCGGGTCGCGGGGGCAGCAGCTCCAGCAGGGATGCCCAGACTTCCCTCTCTCCGGCCACTTCTTCCAGCTCCTCCGGGCGGATCCCAAGGCGTTCCCAGGCCAGCCGAGAGACATAGTCTCTCCAGCGTGTCCTGGGTCTTCCCCGGGGTCTCTTTCCGGTGGGACGTGCCCGGAACACCTCACCAGGGAGGCGTCCAGGGGGCATCCTAATCAGATGCCCGAGCCACCTCATCTGACTCCTCTCGATGCGGAGGAGCAGCGGCTCTACTTTGAGCCCCTCCCGGATGGCTGAGCTTCTCACCCTATCTCTAAGGGAGAGCCCAGACACCCTGCGGAGGAAACTCATTTCGGCCGCTTGTATTCGCGATCTCGTTCTTTCGGTCACTACCCACAGCTCGTGACCATAGGTGAGGGTGGGAACGTAGATCGACTGGTAAATTGAGAGCTTTGCCTTCTGGCTCAGCTCCTTCTTCACCATGACGGACCGATGCAGAGCCAGCATCACTGCAGAAGCTGCCCCGATCCGCCTGTCGATCTCCCGCTCCATCTTACCCTCACTCGTGAACAAGATCCCAAGATACTTAAACTCCTCCACTTGGGGCAAGGTCTCACTCCCAATCCTGAGAGGGCATTCCACCCTTTTCCGACTGAGGACCATGGCCTCAGATTTAGAGGTGCTGATTCTCATCCCAGCCGCTTCACACTCGGCTGCGAACCGATCCAGAGAGTGCTGAAGGTCACGGCATGATGAGGCCAACAGGACAACGTCATCTGCAAAAAGCAGAGACCCAATCCTGAGCCCACCAAACCGGACCCCCTCAACGCCCTGGCTACGCCTAGAAATCCTGTCCATAAAAGTTATGAACAGGATCGGTGACAAAGGGCAGCCCTGGCGGAGTCCAACCCTCACCGGGAACAGGTCCGACTTACTGCCGGCAATGCGGACCAAGCTCTGACACCGGTTGTACAGGGACCGGACAGCCCTTAACAGGGAATCCGATACCCCATACTCCCGGAGTACCCCCCACAGGAGCCCCCGAGGGACACGGTCGAATGCCTTCTCCAAGTCCACAAAGCACATGTAAACTGGTTGGGCAAACTCCCATGCACCCTCCAGGACCCTGCTAAGGGTGTAGAGCTGGTCCATTGTTCCGCGACCTGGACGAAAACCACATTGCTCCTCCTGGATCTGAGGTTCGACTATCCGACGGACCCTCCTTTCCAGGACCCCTGAATACAATTTCCCCGGGAGGCTGAGAAGTGTGATCCCTCGATAATTGGAACACACCCTCCGGTCCCCTTTCTTAAAGAGGGGGACCACCACCCCAGTTTGCCCAGTTTCCAGAGTCCAAGCTGTGCGTCGAGGTGAGTCCAACTATATCTAGCTGGAACTGCTCAACCTCGCGCACTAGCTCAGGCTCCTTCCCCACCAGAGAGGTGACGTTCCACATCCCTAGAGTCAGCTTCTGCAGCCGAGGATCGGACCGCCAAGGCCCCCGTTTTCGGCCACCGCCCAGCTCACAATGCACCCGACCTCTTTGGCCCCTCCCACAGGTGGTGAGCCCATGGGAAGGGGGACCCACGTTGCCTCTTCGGGCTAAGCCCGGCCGGGCCCCATGGGTGAAGGCCCGACCACCAGGCGCTTGCCAGCGGGCCCCACCTCCAGGCCTGGCTCCAGAGGGAGGCCCCGGTGACCCACGTCCGCGCGAGGGAGAACGTCTTCCAAAGTTTTTGTCCATCATCAGAGGTCCTCTGAACCGCTCTTTGTCTCTTCCCTCACCTAGGACCTGTTTGCCTTGGGTGCCCCTACCAGGGGCATAAAGCCCCGGACAACATAGCTCCCAGGATCATTGGGACACGCAAACCCCTCCACCACGATAAGGTGGCGGTTCAAGGAGGGGATTATATATTTATATAATATATTTTTTTTTTTTCTATTTGTATGCAGTGTTCTATAAATGTTCTTGCTCTTTAAAACAACAATGGTGTGGACATTCTTTAAAGAGCAAACAAATAGTATAAAAATTGTGAAAACCAAAACCAAGTGTCACGGCTCCACCCAGAATTCAGGCCATACGCTGCACTGAACTAAGATTCTGAATTCACCAATCACTTTCTTCACCCATTTCCTCTAATTTCCCTCACTTGCATTAGCCCCTATATAAGAGTTACTAGTCTGACCCCAGCTTGTCCATTCTATGTTTGCTTCTATGAGTGTGTTGGTTGTTGCACACTTAAAACTCCAGTAAAAGTGTTATTTAAGTCCTTCTCTTACACACTCATTAGCTGTATCACTACAATCTATTTAGAAACACTTTTATTCCTTTTTGTGAACTATTCCTTAACATAGGTTTGGCTGATATCCAACCACAATACCAAGAAAAATCAATTTGTAAGATAAGACGGAGGAAGACAAACCAGAAGGAAACACAATACCAATATAATTGAGGGTAGATTTCCAAACAGTTATAAATAGCTTTGTCTGGTCACTGTTTCTCATTTTAAACAGTGATAAGACAGAGTTCATGCATTTGCTTACAGATCTACCTTTAATTAAAGCTGGTTCTTTTACTCTTTCTGTTGGCTTTTTCTTTTGTCCCCTGTTTGTAATCTGGTTGTCATCCTTGACTCCTTTGATTCCCACATTAGTGCTGTTGTTAAAATTTCTTTCTCCCACCTGCACAACATGGCTAAAATTAGACCGTTGTTGCCTCAGTCAGTTTTCAAAACTCCCATCTATGCCTTCCCCTCTTGTTGTTTGGATTACAGCAACTCTCTTCTTATTGGCATTAAATCTTCTTCTCTTCACAAACCTCAGGTAGTCCAGAACATGCAGCCATGGCCAAAGGTTTTGAGAATGACACAAGTATTTGACACAAGTAAAGTTTACTGCTTCAGTAATTTTAGATCTTTTTGTCAGATGTTTCAATGGGATACTGAAATATAATTACAAGCATATCATAAGATTTTATTGACAATTGCATTAAGTTTATTCAAAGAGTCAATATTTGCATTGTTGGCCTTTCTTTTTCAATTCGTCCTGGCACCCCACACATTAATGATCTCAGGATGCTTTACTATTGGCATTACAAAGCAGTGATGGTAGTGCTCACCTTTTCTTCTCCAGACAATGTTTTTTCCAAATGCCCCAAACAATCAGGGATTCATGTCACATGTGAGGTGTTTTGGGTACGCTAGAGGGCACTCTGTTCTGACTGAGCATCGTTGGGGCTGACTATTTAAGCCCCGATGAGTCAGAACAGAGCGCGGCTCATTAGGTAGGTCAAGCCTACTTGCATGGTGGTTCTGTCTTGGTAACTTGGTAGCTAGAGTATAGACTGCAGTTCCCTGGCACTTGGGTTTGAATTAGAACTGCAGTCCTTGTTTCTTGTTTTTTGTCACTGTGAACAATAAACCTCTGTTCCGAACTCCTGGCTCTGCACTGGCGTCCTTCCGGTACCCCGCCACCGTTACAGAAATGAGCCACCAAAACCGGGACGTCAGGAGCCTCGAGAGTTGGTGTGAGGAGCACGAGCGTGCCCTGGGAGCCATGGTTGAGGACCTCCGAGCAGCGCCACCATTGTGGCAGCCGGGGCGTTGCGAGCAGAGCGGTGGAGTACAGAGAGTCACCGCCACTGAGCTCTCGCGACGCCTGAACCTGCTGAGTCGCTCAATCCAGCTCGCTCCCTCTCTGGAGGCCAAAGAACGGCTGGAGGAGTGCAGCCGAACGGAGACAGCTGTACTGGCCGTTATGGAGGTAATGTTATTGGGGCGATCCCTCGAGGAAGAGGCTTCGTTCGCGCCCCTTTCTTTACCTGCTCCTGCTCTCCACCAACCGCAACGCTGGGTGTCGGCGGAACCCGCCTCCTTCACCGATCACAGCGGTCCGTCCGCAGAGACTCCGCCCTATGTGAAACACGGTCAGAAGATGGCGAAAACCCAGCGAAAACAAAGAAAAAAGGGGCGAGTCCTCGAGGGAGAGGCTTCGTTCGCGCCCCTTTCTTTTCCGGCTCCTGCTCTCCACCAACCACAACACTGGATATCGGTGGAACCCGCCTCCTCCACCAATCACAGCGATCCGTCCGCGGAGACCCCGCCCTGTATGAAACATGGTCATAAGAAGGTTAAAACCCCGCGAAAACAAAGTAAAAAGGGGTGATTCCTCGAGGAAGAGGTTTCGTTCGTGCCCCTTTCTTCTCCGGCTCCTGATCTCCACCAACCACAACACTGGATATCGGTGGAACCCGCTGCATTCACCAATCACAGCGCCCCATTCGCGAAGACAGCACCATGCTCCAATCACAGCGCCCCTTCCGCGAGGGAGGCGCCAAACAGAGGAACTACGGTAGAGAAATCTCCCTGCACAGCTAATCGAGGCATTATAGTCAAGAATTTTCCCTGCTCAGAGGAACCATTTCAGGTAAGAGAATTAACTTCGAGAATCCAGGAATTAGAACAGGAACTACAGGAGTCTCAGAAGGTCTGGCTGTCTGTTCTGGGCGCAGAAAGACAGAACAAAAACATTTTAGTTGAGCAGCTCCAGGAAATGGAGGCTGAGCTCCTCACCAAGGATCAGGAAATCGGTACACGAAATCTGGATCTGGCCGCCTTGAAAACAAAGTGTAAAAAATTGGAGGATGACAACGCCTCTCTTCAGGCTGTGAGACACCAGCTGCAGGTGAGCCACCAGTTTCAAGTCCGTTCCCTTCAGGAGGAAATAGCTACAGTAAATGGGGAACTTCAGGAAAAGCAGGCTAGGTACCTAGAACGTGGGAACACAGCCAGCGTGAGTAACAATAACACAGTGGAAATAGACGCTTCCTGCATCCTGCAACTGGGGAGGTCGACCAAGAAGGCCCTTCGCAGTGAGGAAAGTGGCATCAAGGAGTCGACCCCCAAACCCAGCACCACTGACCATTCTGCTGCACAGAAGAAGAAACAGCTCCAGGTTAGTGGGAAGTTTAGAAAGAAAATCCGGGTACAGAAGAAAGTCGAACATGAGGCTGCAGTAACCCTTCAAGCGCAGGTGAGGAAACACATGAACAGAAAGTACTACCTGAAGCTACTGTGGGCAGCCAAGACTGTTCAGCGATGTTACAGAGCTAACAAGATGATGAAGCAAGAAATTAAGTCTTTGAAAGAGAAAAAAATGGCTGCTGTTGTTCTGCAAGCTGCATTCCGAGGGATGAAGGCCAGACAGACTCTGAGACAGAAGCACCAGGCTGCCACTGTGATACAATGTGCTTACAGGGCTCACTGTGCTCGGACACGATATTCATGCATCAAACATACGGTTGTTGCAATCCAGCTGAGGTATCGTTCCACACTTTATGCCAGAAAACAGAGAGAGGAATTTTTGAAGTTGCGCTCTGCTGCAATGTTCCTGCAAGCCTGCTTCAGAGGTCAGAGGTTCAGAAAGGAGGTGATCCTGCACCATTAGGCAGCTTCCCTGATTCAGGCTGCGTTCAGAAAACACAGGGAAGTAGTAAAGTACCAGGCCATAAGGGTGTCAGCCATCAGCATTCAAAGACATTATAAAGTGAAAGTGAAAAAAAGTGAAAGTGACTACCCTTGTCATTGCGAGGTCACGGCACAGCACACATGAACCACAACGAAATTGGACCTCTGCATTTTACCCATGCACACTCAAACCCGTGCAGCAGTGGGCAGCTATTGAAAGCGCCCGGGGAGCAGTGATGGGGACGGTACCTTGCTCAAGGGTACCTCAGGGCAACCTATTGGGAAGGGGTTTGAACCCCCGATCCTCCGATCATGCGGCTAACGCCCTAACCACTAGGCCACCGCTGCTTATAGGTCCTACCTTAAGGGTAAATTTGAACATGAGAGATTCCAGGTGTTGAGAAAGTCTGCGATCAAGACAGCTTTTAGAGGTTATTCGGTTCGAAAAAATGTTGATGCTATGAACAAAGCTGCTGTCATTATTCAGGCTGCAGTGAGAGTGCGCCAGCGGGGATCTGTCTTCAAGAGACCGCGCTGGGCAACAGGTGGTCGTCAGAGGAGGTTCGGAAGGTGGAAACCTGGACTTCAACAAGGACAGAGGTATCAGATGTTTAAACATGCTGCAATTTGCTTGCCAAAGTCATTCAGAGGAAAGCAGGTGAGGGATCTGGCCGTGCGGCGCAGAGCGGCGAGGACAATCCAGTCCCACTTTGGAGGTGAGCAGATCAGCTGCGGAAATGTTCGGATCGCAGAACAGGGGGAGTTGCTGACAGGTCTCTACCAGCAGCTGACCGAAAAAGCCTCTATGCCACAGGTGAATGCTTCGGTCTCGAACGAAGGGGAAACAGAAAGAGAAGAGGCTTTAGCTCAAGACAAAAGTGAGCGTCATGGAAGGAGCAGCAAATTCGGAGAAGACAGAGAGGTCTCCAGATTAGAGGTACAAACTATGAGGGTTTTCCAAAAAGAGGGGCTGGGGAAAACATATGAACAGAGAAACCAGACTGTATGCCAGACGACGAGGAGAGTTGAGACACCAACCGTTCAGGAGAAACTGGAAGCTAAAATAGCCACTATGGAAGAGCAGGTGAATCAGACCAGGGCAGAGCTGAAACGGGTGCAGGACCACAACGTCGCTCTGCAGGCTGAACTGAGAGAAGTCCGGTGTGAGGCCGGTAAGCTCACCGAGCTAGAGGAGCAGGTCAGAGGTATGGAAGTAAAATTGGCACGCATCAAATCTCGACTCACTTCACCGACAACAATGCATGCTGGAACCCAGAGGGGGAATGCCAAAACGGAGCAGCTGATGAACAGTCCAATGGAGAAACAGGTAAAGATTCCAGAGGTGGAGCAGCTGCATTCTGACTCCCTACCCTCAGTTCACCCTCACAAGTCAGCAGACCCAGAACAAGGTGGCTCGTGGAGGGATCCAAGTAGAACTTCTCATAGTGGAACCAGGAGCTGGGACATTGCGTCACTGGACTTTTTGTGTTTTTTGTGGACCTGACCATATGTCCCAACAAGGATTTGTAAAGTTTTGTTGTTTTTGGCCTCCCCCCAGAGGTTCGGCTATGTTTTGGCACTTCGGGAGCCGCGCCTTTTGGGGGGGGTTCTGTCACATGTGAGGTGTTTTGGGTACGCTAGAGGGCGCTCTGTTCTGACTGAGCACACCTGAGCCCATGCAGGCACAGGTGTGCATCGTTGGGGCTGACTATTTAAGCCCAGATGAGTCAGAACAGAGTGCGGCTCATTAGGTAGGTCAAGCCTACGTGTATGGTGGTTCTGTCTTGGTAACTTGGTAGCTAGAGTATACATTTACATTTACATTTACGGCATTTAGCAGATGCTCTTATCCAGAGCGACTTATATGTCTTAATTACAGGGACAGTCCCCCTGGAGCAACTCAGGGTTAAGGGTCTTGCTCAGGGACCCAGTGGTGGTAGTGCTAGTGATTTGAACCGGGGACCTCTTGATCTAGAGGTCCATAGCCAAGTACCCTACCACTAGACCACCGACCACCAGTATAGACTGCAGTTCCCTGGCACTTGGGTTTGAATTAGAACTGCAGTCCTTGTTTTTTGTCACTGTAAACAATAAACCTCTGTTCCGAACTCCTGGCTCTGCACTGGCGTCCTTCCGGTACCCCGCCACCGTTACAATTCATCAGAGAAAATTACTTTATCTCAGTCCTCAGCAGGCCAATCCCTGTGCCTTCTGTAGAATATCAGTCTGTCCCTGATGTTTTTCATGGAGAGAGGTGTCGTCATCTTTCTATGTGTGCAGACACACTCACACCAGCCTGCTGCAATTCCTGAGCAAGCTCAGGAGTGCCCTGATCCCACAGCTGAATCAACTTTAGGTGACAGTCCTGGCACTTGCTGCATGTTTTCTTTCAGGTAACCAAGGTTAACAGAGGAAGAACAATGAAGCATCCAGTCTTCTCTTCTAACTCAATCAGCATGGTAGCATGATCTCCAGCCTTGTTGGATTTATATGTCCCAATAAGTCAGAGCAGAGCGTCCGTCATTCGTGTTCATCATTTCCTTTGTTCTACTGGTTCCTGAGTTCTGTAAGTTATGTTTACGTTTAATAAAGTCCAGTACAAGACTCCTGGCTACGCACTTATGTCCAAACAACAACACCCAAGCCGTACATGAGGAAGCAAACTTTTGAAAAGAATATTTTTTAATTCTCAAATCTTTTGGCCACAGTACTTATACTTATATTACTTAATATTACTATATTACTTGTACTTATATTACACCACCACATTACACCCGTTCTCTGGTAAAGTATTGCATTCATTTCAAAGTTCCTCTGCTACCATAAAAATCTTAATTATGGATCTTGCTCTTTCTTGTCTTGCAGATTGTTTGTTTATTTATTTATTTATTTATTTATTTGACCTATTTACATGCTTAAATCTTTCTTAGCAGGACTTTGGCAAACAGGCTTTTCTCAATTTGCTACTGTAACGGTCTGGTGCCAGTAGAGGGCGCACTGCTCTGATTGTGCACACCTGGGCTTGGGTGCCAGGTGTGCCTCATCGGGGGCTGGCGATATAAGCCCCAGTGAATCGGAGCAGGGTGCTGGTCATTCTGTGTGCGCACGTTTGTGAGTATTCATGTTATGTTCTACACTTGTTATGTTTAATATGTTTGGTTTTCAGTTCTGTGCACGTTATACGGCATTAAAGTTCAGTACGAAGCTCTCGGCTCTGCGTTGGCATCTAGCCCTCAACACCACACCGTGACAGAAATTACCAGCCACCGTGAATGGACGTCGCGAGCTGAGAGCTCCGTGGGGATGTCCGTGAAGGACCACCTGACCTTCCAAGTGCTGGAGGCTGGGGGGATAGGGGTTGAGCGGCGTCCGCTCCCCTCCCGGGATTGGCCGATGTTGAGCCTGTTCCAGCTCCAGCAGGAGGGCGTGGCTGCGGAGCCGGCTCCCGCGGTAGCCCCTGGAGAAGTGGGGCTGCGATGCCGGCTCACGTGTCAGCACAAGGTGGGACTGAAGGGACATCCGCCATCACCGCGGAGGAGGCGGGGCTTGAGGGACGAGGTCCAAGTCCGCCGGAGGAGGCGGGGCTTGAGGTACGAGGTCCAAGTCCGTCGGAGGAGGCGGGGCTTCGAGGGGCTGCGTCCAATCCAGACCACTGGAGAGAAAGCGGGGTTTCAGGGGCCGCAGCCGAACCTGCCAGGAAGACCGCGGTGAGAGCGGAGCGTTCGACTGGGCTTTGTTTGGACTTTTGTGGAACGTTTGCGTTACCCCTCCTTTCAGGGGATCCGAAGCAGGATCTGGCGCCCCGGGAGAAGGCGCCTTTGGGGAGGGGTACTGTAAGGGTCTGGCTCCAGTAGAGGGCGCACTGCTCTGATTGTGCACACCTTGGCTTGGGTGCCAGGTGTACCTCATCGGGGGCTGGCGATATAAACCCCAGTGAATCGGAGCAGGGCGCTGGTCATTCTGTGTGCGCACGTTTGTGAGTATTCATGTTATGTTTTACACTTGTTATGTTTAATATGTTTTTGGTTTGGTTTTTTCAGTACGAAGCTCTCGGCTCTGCGTTGGCGTCTAGCCTTCAACACCACACCGTGACAGCTACTTATCTCTGTAATTCTCTTAACATACACGTACATCATTCTAAACTTTTTCTTTATTTAAATATTTTTATACAACCTTCCTCAGTATTCAAATATCTTCAAATATATCAAAGCTTTTAAAATTTTTGTATTTATGTAAAATCTATTCAAGTAATTGCTGTTCATGTATCCATGTTTTCTTTTTTTTGTAAATGTCTCTGTAAATTGTTATTAATATATATATTTTTTCTTCTTCTACATTATCTTAACCTTGTTTCAGGTTTTGAAATTAGAGAAGTTTAAATAGCATCTGCACATCAGTACATTTTCCATTGTGTGGCTGGTGGTGGTCTAGTAGTAGGGTACTTACCTATGGACTTATGGATCAAGAGGTCCCAGGTTCGAATCCCACCTCTAGCACTACCACCACTGGGTCCCTGAGCAAGACCCTTAACCCTGAGTTGCTCCAGGGGGACTTTCCCTGTAATTAGGACATGGAAGTCACTCTGGATAAGAGCGTCTGCTAAATGCCGTAAATGTAAATGTCAATTGTGTTACTTTGGACCTTATGTTTGTGTGTATTGGCACAAGCATAAGCATTATAAGGATTAGCTGTAGATCAAGCACTAAGAACATTTCTGCCTCTCCTTAATAATTCTTCATACAGATGTGCAGGCAACCAGCTTTAAACTCATGCATCAATTTTTAAGATTGGTTTATCCTCTTAGATTACAGGATCCTTAAGGTTTAACAGGTATCACACAACAAAGTGTGTTACTTTTGTTGGTTAGAATTCTCTCCTATTTGGCACAATGACTCTTGACAGGCTCATCAGTTATTACATTTTAATTGACACTAGTCAGAGCATAAAAGTGTTTAATGATAAATATAAATATCTGTTAAATAAATACGGTACTGTGCAAATGTTTTAGGCAGTTGTGGAAAAAATGCTGTAAACAAAGAATGCTTTCAAAAAAAGCTTTTCAAAGAAAGCTTTTATGGTTGATATTTTTTATGTCCTGACGTACTTTTATTAATAGATTCTAATGTAATATTCAGAATGCAGCAAAAAAATTTAGCAAAGATTTTTGAGTGTGCTACAAAAGCATAACATATGTTGGCGGGATATGTCAATATCGATGAATAAAAAAAAGTAATTTACTTTTAATTTGCCAGCACTGCTTGTTTATTCAGTATGTCCATTATTTTGTTTCTTCTAGACAAAAATTAGATAAAATTTCTTTTTGCCCATTGTCCTTTCTCCTCTCCTTTTTCTTTTCTCTATTTCCTCATCCTGGCCCTTGGAGAGTTTTGCAAGCATCCCGAATGCCGTTCAATAAAATATGCCGAGTCCTACTTTCTCCCAGATGCAGCACATTCTCATTGCTCCTTTCTACCTCAATTCCTTCTGCTGCATTACAGGTCTCTGAGCAAACTGTCCGTTTATCAATACTGCATTATATGTTACAATCAATAAACAACTTATTCACTGAGTGTGGCATTTCTGCTCTGCTGCTGCAAATTGAACAGTTCATTAGCAGATGCCGGTATGCTATGTGGTGCTGAAACAAACACACACGCACACACACACACACACACACCTCCAATCCAGTCCCCCCCTTATCCAGAGAACATTAATCTTTATTTAATCTTTGATGTGTCCAGCTATCAAACTGAATTATGTTTTTTTTGCCACACCCCCTGACCACACCCTGCAGCCATTGGCATGCTGTTCACATAGGTTCACCATACAGCATTTAACACTCCACACAATCTGAGCACATATCTCAGTACACATCTCAGACTGAAAAAATGAAAAGTACAACTATTATGTAACATAACAGAACATGCATAAGAACATCCTAATAAAATTATAACAGATGGCAATGATGGCAAAATTGTAGTAGTTCAGAATAGACTAGGTAAGGAGACATTTGTGTTACATATAATGTTGTATGTGCTTTTTGTTAAACTTTTATGTACAGTACTGTGCAAAGGTTTTAGGCAGGTGTAAAAAATGCTGTAAACAAAGAATGCTTTCAGAAATATAAATAATGATTGTTTATTTGTATCAATTTACAAAATGCAAAATGACCCAACAAAAGAAAAATCTAAATCAAATCAATATTTGGTGTTACTACCTTTTGCCTTTAAACCAGCATCAGTTCTTATGGCCCCCACAGAGCCTTGATCTCAACATCATCAAGTGTGTCTGGGATTACATGAAGAGACAGAAGGATGTGAGGAAGCCTACATCCACAGAAGATCTGTGGTTAGTTCTCCAAGATGTTTGGAACAACCTACCAGCCGAGTTCCTTCAAAAACTGTGTGAATGTGTATCTAGAAGAATTGATTCTGTTTTGAAGGGTGGTCACTTTTGAAGGGTTGTTTTGATTTAGATTTCTCTTTTGTTCATTCACTGCATTCTGTTGACTGATGAAAATAAATGATTAACACTTCCATTTTTGAAAGCATTCTTTATTTACAGCATTTTTTCCACACCTGCCTAAAACCTTTGTACAGTACTAGAATTATTACTGTTTTGAAATGTTTTGAATAGTGTTTTTTTTTTCTGGTCACTCTGCATAATATTTGATTTAAGAAAAACACATGCACAGTGCAAATCAGGGAGAAGCAACAGGCAAGGTAGTAGCATGCCCCTTGTGGTGTGTGGTAATGAGTAATTCTTCTGGCTTCTTAACAATTAAAAAAGCTTACATTGCCAGCTACTGTACCAATATAGCAGCTTTGAGGAACAGAATGGCACAATTGTTTTAATTAATGATTGTAGACCATCTGTTCCTCTGTATAATTTACTAACCCTCCTTTACCCCCTCAGGCACAAATACTGAGCAGGTGTGATTTAGGTAGTGGATCATCCTCTGTACAGTAGTGGCACTGTGAGCGTGTGGTGCTTTGATTGAATCACAAACATAGCAATTTACATTTACATTTACAGCATTTAGCAGATGCTCTTATCCAGAGTGACTTACAACAGTGCTTTATTTCCACAATAGATCATCATCTTGTAACCAGCACAGATCAGTAACTGCTGATTAGCTAGTACCACCTAAGTAACAGACTAAGAGCCCTTGTTACAAGTATACACCATACATTTTTTTTTTTTTTTTTTTTTTTTTTTTTGAGAGGAGGAGCAGGGGTGGGAGAGTAGGAAAGAGAGTAGAGGTTATTTAGGAAAGAAAGAGTAAGGGTAGGAGAGTGGATGGTTTGGGAGGGATTAGTCCCTCAGAAATTCCGTGAACAGGTGGGTCTTTAATCGACGTCTGACCATCAGGGGGAGTTCGTTCCACCACTGAGGGGCCAGAACTCAATTCTCAATTCTGAGTTTTCATGCCAAAAATGTCTAGCCATCAGCAGGATTGTGGCCAAAAACTGATGACAGATGAAACACTGGAGAATGACTAACACAAACTATTCAGCAACAGATAAACTTCCATTTGTGCCTTTACAGGTTATACACAACAAATTGGTTATAAAATCCCATTAGTTTTACAAATGTCTGTTTGTGATCCTATCTGTTCAATACACACACTCAGCAATGTCGCACTACCATAGTTGATGTCATTACTACTGATGAATAAGATCAAAGAGGGGCTAAGAAGTAATGCTAAAAAACAATTGCAATCTGCAATTACAGTTTAACAAAAAATGTGCAAAATGCAAGGCTTGGAACAACAAGGTTGACATATATCAAACAACACACACACACACACACACACACACATATTGTAAACAGATATGAACAGATCTGATAAAATAAAAACAAAGTCCTAAAGTGATCAAGGAATGATATGCATTAATTTTACATCTCATAATATTTTTTCTCCTCTGAAACTGAACACCCTGAAACTGAGAAGGTGCTTTTGATGCTCTGAGCAGAAAGAAGATTGGGATACATTAGCCAGCTTGCAGCTTCAGAAATAAGGCAGAGTGAGTTAAGGCAGTGGAAACTGCTTAATTTCACTGCTGTAGAGTATTAATTCTCAGTGGGATCAGCTCATATTTCTCTGTTTGAGACCATGAAATGTCTGCTCTCTTTTTAGGATTATGTCAGATGTCTGTGTTGTGTGCTTTTTTTTTTGAGGGCAATATAGTAGAGTAGGTGCTTGTGTTTGTGCACGGGTGTGTTGGTATGCGTATGCATGCATACGTAAGTGCTCTGGTCTTCGTCTCGAGGCACAGGAGCTGGATGTGACCCACTTTTTCTTCATGCTGCTCTACTAGAGAAGCACACAGACACATACATAGACACACACACACACACACACATACATGTGTCACACAAAACACTAACATTAGAGAGAGCAAGAGGGAGAGAAAAAGAGGGGGGCAGATGACTATACACAGCCAATACTGCATCACTCTCCTGATTCAGAAATCAATCCCAGATCTTTTATTCTCCTCATTAGTTGGCTGGGTTGCACTACTGTGTAGTAGTGGAAACATTTGTTATTAAATCTAACATAGTTCTATATCTGCATGTGTCAGGATAAATGAAAGTTTAGTATGGATCATAGACAACTACATGAAATAAAAAGGTTTATCAGTTTAAATCATGAATTAGAAGAGTCTTTGTAACGGTGGCGGGGTACCCGAAAGACGCCAGAGTGCAGCCAGGAGTTCGGAGCACTTGTTTTATTGTACACAGTGCACAAACGCAAAGACACAAGGGCTGCAGTTCAAAGCAGAACCTGAGAACAGGAGAACTGCAGCCTAAACCAAGTCAAACAAATTCCAAAAACCTAAACCTGAATCGGAACCACCCTTTACGTGTAGGCTTAGCCTAACCAATGAGCCGCGCTCTGCTCTGACTCATCGGGGCTTAAATTGTCAGCCCCAATGATGCACACCTGTGCCTGCTTGGGCTCCGGCGTGCTCAGTCAGAACAGAGCGCCCTCTAGTGTGCCCCAAAAACACCCCACACATGACAGTCTTTATGGAAATTAGCCTTTGTGATGGACTAAAATTGTATGTACACCAGCAGTGAAGCAAATATAAATTTATCCGCAGAAAGCCTATATATGGTGTGTGTGTGTGTGTGTGTGTGTGTTTGTCTGAAAACTCTATATAGTTAAAGAATACAACAATACAAAGTATTACATCCATCCATCCATCCATTCTCCTCCGCTTATCCAAGGTCGGGTCGCGGGGGCAGCAGCTTCAGCAGGGATGCCCAGACTTCCCTCTCTCCGGCCACTTCTTCCAGCTCTTCCGGGCGGATCCCAAGGCGTTCCCAGGCCAGCCGAAAGACATAGTCTCTCCAGCGTGTCCTGGGTCTTCCCCGGGGTCTCTTTCCGGTGGGACGTGCCCGGAACACCTCACCAGGGAGGCGTCCAGGGGACATCCTAATCAGATGCTCGAGCCACCTCATCTGACTCCTCTCGATGCGGAGGAGCAGCGGCTCTACTTTGAGCCCCTCCCGGATGGCTGAGCTTCTCACCCTATCTCTAAGGGAGAGTCCAGACACCCTGCGGAGGAAACTCATTTCGGCCGCTTGTACTCGCGATCTCGTTCTTTCGGTCACTACCCACAGCTCGTGACCATAGGTGAGGGTGGGAACGTAGATCGACCGGTAAATTGAGAGCTTTGCCTTTTGGCTCAACTCCTTCTTCACCATGACGGACCGATGCAGAGCCTGCATCACTGCGGATGCTGCCCCGATCCGCCTGTCGACCTCCCGCTCCATTCTACCCTCACTCGTGAACAAGATCCCAAGATACTTAAACTCCTCCACTTGGGGCAGGATCTCACTCCCAACCCTGAGAGGGCACTCCACCCTTTTCCGGGTGAGGACCATGGCCTCAGATTTGGAGGTGCTGATTCTCATCCCAGCCGCTTCACACTCGGCTGCGAACCGATCCAGTGAGAGCTGAAGATCGCGGCCTGATGAGGCCAACAGGACAACGTCATCTGCAAAAAGCAGAGACCCAATCCTGAGCCCACCAAACCGGACCCCCTCAACGCCCTGGCTGCGCCTAGAAATCCTGTCCATAAAAGTTATGAACAGGATCGGTGACAAAGGGCAGCCCTGGCGGAGTCCAACCCTCACCGGAAACAGGTTCGACTTACTGCCGGCAATGCGGACCAAGCTCCGACACCGGTTGTACAGGGACCGGACAGCCCTTAACAGGGAATCCGATACCCCATACTCTCGGAGTACCCCCCACAGGACTCCCCGAGGGACACGGTCGAATGCCTTCTCCAAGTCCACAAAGCACATGTAGACTGGTTGGGCAAACTCCCATGCACCCTCCAGGACCCTGCCAAGGGTGTAGAGCTGGTCCACTGTTCCGCGACCTGGACGAAAACCACACTGCTCCTCCTGAATCCGAGGTTCGACTATCCGACGGACCCTCTTTTCCAGGACCCCTGAATAGACTTTCCCCGGGAGGCTGAGAAGTGTCATCCCTCTATAGTTGGAACACACCCTCCGGTCCCCTTTTTTAAAGAGGGGGACCACCACCCCGGTTTGCCAATCCAGAGGCACCATCCCCAATGTCCATGCGATGTTGCAGAGGCGTGTCAGCCATGACAGTCCTACAACATCCAGAGCCTTGAGGAACTCCGGGCGGATCTCATCCACCCCCGGAGCCCTGCCACCGAGGAGCTTTTTGACCACCTCGGCAACCTCAGCCCCAGAGATGGAAGAGTCCACCTCTATGTCCCCAGGCTCTGCTTCCTCATCAGAAGGCATGTTGGTGGAATTAAGGAGGTCTTCGAAGTATTCCCCCCACCGACTCACAACGTCCCGAGTCGAGGTCAGCAGCACACCATCCCCACTATACACTGTGTTGACCGTACACTGCTTTCCCCTTCTGAGACGCCGGATGGTGGACCAGAATCTCCTCGAAGCCGTCTGGAAGTCTTTCTCCATAGCCTCACCAAACTCCTCCCACGCCCGAGTTTTTGCCTCAGCAACCACCAAAGCTGCATTCCGCTTGGCCTGCCGGTACCTATCAGCTGCCTCCAGAGCCCCACTGGCCAAAAAGGCCCGGTAGGACTCCTTCTTCAGCTTGATGGCCTCCCTCACCCCCGGTGTCCACCAACGGGTTCTCGGGTTGCCACCGCGACAGGCACCGACCACCTTACGGCCACAGTTCCGGTCAGCCGCCTCGACAATGGAGTCGCGGAACATAGCCCATTCGGACTCAATGTCCCCCACCTCCCCCAGGACGTGGTTAAAGCTTTGCCGGAGGTGGGAGTTGAAGCTCGTCCTGACAGGGGACTCTGCCAGACGTTCCCAGCAGACCCTCACAATACGTTTGGGTCTACCAGGCCTGACCGGCATCCTTTCCCACCAACGAAGCCAACTCACCACCAGGTGATGATCAGTTTACAGCTCCGCCCCTCTCTTTACCCGAGTGTCCAAGACATGTGGCCGCAAGTCCGATGACACGACTACAAAGTCGATCATTGAACTGCGACCTAGGGTGTCCTGGTGCCAGGTGCACATGTGGACATCCTTATGCCTGAACATGGTGTTCGTTATGGACAATCCGTGACGAGCACAAAAGTCCAATAACAAAACACCGCTCTGGTTCAGATCGGGGGGGCCATTCATCCCAATCACGCCCTTCCAGGTCTCACTGTCATTGCCCAAGTGAGCATTGAAGTCCCCCAGCAGAACGATGGAGTCCCCAGCAGGGACGCTCTCAAGCGCCCCCTCCAGGGGCCCCAGAAAGGGTGGGTAGTCCAGACTGCTGTTTGGCGCATAAGCGCAAACAACACTAAGGACCCGTCCCCCAACCCGAAGGCGGAGGGAGGCCACCCTCTCATCCACTGGTGTAAACCCCAATGTACAGGCCCCGAGCCGGGGGGCAATAAGTATGCCCACACCTGCTCGGCGCCTCTCACCGGTGGCAACTCCAGAGTAGAAGAGAGTCCAGCCCCTCTCAAGGAGACTGGTTCCAGAGTCCAAGCTGTGCGTCGAGGTGAGTCCAACTATATCTGTAACACGCCGGTGCCAGCGAGGTCGCTGGGCATCCTGTGTGCGAGCCCCGCCCCCCGCCACGTGACAGAATGACTCCGTGAATCGGAGCAGGACGCGGGTCCTTGCGGGTTTGCTCACGGAGTCATTCTAGTTCATTACAACGCCAGTCCCCCGGAAGGGGACTTCGCGGACCGTGAGCTCCTTGGGTTTCGGAGGGGCACGGGAGCTGGCTCCCACGTAGGCGCTGCGGGATGCGGGCCTGCGATTCCGGCTCGCGTGTCTGCTCTGGGAGGAGCTCACGGGGTTCCGGCTTCACCGCGGAGGCGGCGGAGTTTCTCGAGTTTTTAGTTCTCTCGGGTCTTTTTGGGTTTTTTGATTTCTCTCGGGTCTTTTGGGGTTTTTGGGGTTTTTTGTGTTTTTTGGGTTCGGGGGGATCCTGCCTTGGATGAGGCAGGATCTGGCGCCCCGGAGTAGGCGCCTTTGGGGAGGGGCATCTGTAACGCGCCGGTGCCAGCGAGGTCGCTGGGCATCCTGTGTGCGAGCCCCGCCCCCCGCCACGTGACAATATCTAGCTGGAACTTCTCAACCTCGCGCACTAGCTCAGGCTCCTTCCCCACCAGAGAGGTGACATTCCACGTCCCTAGAGCCAGCTTCTGCAGCCGAGGATCGGATCGCCAAGGCTCCCGTCTTCGGCCACCGCCCAACTCACACTGCACCCGACCTCTTTGGCCCCTCCTACAGGTGGTGAGCCCATGGGAAGGGGGACCCACGTTGCCTCTTCGGGCTGTGCCCGGCCAGGCCCCATGGGTGAAGGCCCGACCACCAGGCGCTCGCCATCGGGCCCCACCTCCAGGCCTGGCTCCAGAGGGCGGCCCCGGTGACCCACGTCCGTGCGAGGGAAAGGGTTGTCCAAAAATCTTTCTCATCATAAGAGGTCTGAACCGCTCTTTGTCTCTTCCCTCACCTAGGACCTGTTTGCCTTGGGTGCCCCTACCAGGGGCATAAAGCCCCCGACAACATAGCTCCCAGGATCATTGGGACACGCAAACCCCTCCACCACGATAAGGTGGCGGTTCGAGGAGGGGACAAAGTATTACAACGAAATCTAAAACAAGTATCTTGGTGTTGGGAGATCTCTAAGCTCTTTTTGGAGAGCATTAGCATTATTTTAATGAGTAGTAAAAGTCTGCATTTGTCATGCAGTTTTACTGCTGGGCCCCTCAGAGACATGCTGCAGTTTAAACATAGCAAAGATAGGAATTACCGTGGAGTGCATTCATAACAACATTTTTAACTATAGAGTTTTCAGAAAACATGTGTACCTATCTGAGTTATCAATGTATGTATTCACATCTAATTGCCTATTTTTCCTCCTGTGTGCTTATCATTCTGGTAATCTGTCACAATGTAGTACAAAGCTTAAATGGTATATGCTTTTCCTTGTTTGTTTTATATTTGTGCATGTGACAAAGTGAAACCAAGTGTCTTTGTTGTATTCCATCTTGCTTCTATGCAATTGATTTACTGATCTGTGTCACCATACACAAAACTTTGTAATGTACCTTTAATGTTCTTGAATGTTCATCTTAAACGCATACACATGCACAGACAAAGACATGCCCTTTAACATTCATTTGGTTAAGCAAAAACTATCAATAACTCTCCTCTCTTTAGCCTTTACTGCAGTCTGGGGGATAAACAATATTCTCAAGATTGCAGGACGGGCATGCTGCAGTAAGCTAAATGATCTAGGCCACTGCAACAAACTCCCAAAATTAGGCCTGTGTTCTAAAACATGAGTCAATTCAACTCAGTTTTATTTTTATAGTGTTTTTTAACACTCTTGTTGTCACAAAACAGTTTTACCGAATCCAGGAGCCCCTAGTGAGCAAGCCGAAGGTGACAAATGCAAGGACAAACTCCATGAAACTGGATGAAGACACCTGGGGAAGTAACAAGACTCGATATGTGAACCCTTCCTCCTCTGGTCAACACAGGATAACCAAGAAAATGAGTTAAACAGATTTAAGCACCAATTGCCAGTAGAGTCTGGGTTAGCAGAAAAGGTATATTAGAGTCTGTAATTGGGTGTAATTGGGCGCCGAGCAGGTGTGGGCATACTTATTGCCCCACGGCTTTGCGCCAGTACATTGGGGTTTACCCCGGTAGATGAGAGGGTGGCAGCCCTCCGCCTTCGGGTCGGGGGACGGGTCCTTAGTGTTGTCTGTGCTTATGCGCCAAACAGCATTCTGGACTACGCACCCTTTCTGGGGTCTCTGGAGGGGGCGCTAGAGAGCGTCCCTCCTGGTGACTCCATCGTTCTGCTGGGGGACTTCAATGCTCACGTGGGTAATGACAGTGACACCTGGAAGGGCGTAATTGGGAGGAATGGCCCCCCCCTCTGAACCAGAGCGGTGTTTTGTTATTGGACTTTTGTGCTCGTCACGGATTGTCCATAACGAACACCATGTTCAGGCATAAGGATGTCCACATGTGCACCTGGCACCAGGACACCCTAGGCCGCAGTTCAATGATCGACTTTGTGGTCGTGTCATCGGACTTGCGGCCCCATGTCTTGGACACTCGGGTAAAGAGAGGGGCGGAGCTGTCAACCGACCATCACCTGGTGGTGAGTTGGCTTCGTTGGTGGGGGAGGATGCCGGTCAGACCTGGTAGGCCCAAACGCATCGTGAGGGTCTGCTGGGAACGTCTGGCAGAGTCCCCTGTCAGGACAAGCTTCAACTCCCACCTCCATCAAAGCTTTAACCACGTCCCGGGGGAGGTGGGGGACATTGAGTCTGAATGGACCTTGTTCCGCGCCTCCATTGTCAAGGCGGCTGACCGGAGCTGTGGCCGGGAGGTGGTCGGTGCCTGTCGCGGTGGCAACCCTAGAACCCGTTGGTGGACACCAGCGGTGAGGGATGCCATCAAGCTGAAGAAGGAGTCCTACCGGGCCTTCTTGGCCAGTGGGGCTCCAGAGGCAGCTGATAGGTACCGTCTCAGGAGGGGAAAGCAGTGCACGGTCAACACAGTGTATAGTGGGGATGGTGCGCTGCTGACCTCGACTCGGGACGTTGTGGGTCGGTGGGGGGAGTACTTCGAAGACTTCCTTAATTCCACCAACATGCCTTCCGAGGAGGAAGCAGAGCCTGGGGACATCGAGGTGGACTCTTCCATCTCTGGGGTCGAGGTTGCCAAGGTGGTCAAAAAGCTCCTTGGTGGCAGGGCTCCGGGAGTGGATGAGATCTGCCCAGAGTTCCTCAAGGCTCTGGATGTTGTAGGACTGTCATGGCTGACACGCCTCTGCAACATCGCATGGACATCGGGGACGGTGCCTCTGGATTGGCAGGTGTGTTCCAATTATCGAGGGATCACACTTCTCAGCCTCCCGGGGAAAGTCTATTCAGGGGTCCTGGAAAGGAGGGTCCGTCGGATAGTCGAACCTCAGATCCAGGAGGAGCAATGTGGTTTTTGTCCAGGTCGCGGAACAGTGGACCAGCTCTACACCCTTAGCAGGGTCCTGGAGGGTGCATGGGAGTTTGCCCAACCAGTTTACATGTGCTTTGTGGACTTGGAGAAGGCATTCGACCGTGTCCCTCGGGGGCTCCTGTGGGGGGTACTCCGGGAGTATGGGGTATCGGATTCCCTGTTAAGGGCTGTCCGGTCCCTGTACAACCGGTGTCAGAGGTTGGTCCGCATTGCCGGCAGTAAGTCGGACCTGTTCCCGGTGAGGGTTGGACTCCGCCAGGGCTGCCCTTTGTCACCGATCCTGTTCATAACTTTTATGGACAGGATTTCTAGGCGCAGCCAGGGCGTTGAGGGGGTCCGGTTCGGTGGGCTCAGGATTGGGTCTCTGCTTTTTGCAGATGATGTTGTCCTGTTGGCCTCATCATGCCGTGACCTTCAGCACTCTCTGGATCGGTTCGCAGCCGAGTGTGAAGCGGCTGGGATAAGAATCAGCACCTCTAAATCTGAGGCCATGGTCCTCAGTCGGAAAAGGGTGGAATGCCCTCTCAGGATTGGGAGTGAGACCTTGCCCCAAGTGGAGGAGTTTAAGTATCTTGGGATCTTGTTCACGAGTGAGGGTAAGATGGAGCGGGAGATCGACAGGCGGATCGGGGCAGCTTCTGCAGTGATGCGGGCTCTGCATCGGTCCGTCATGGTGAAGAAGGAGCTGAGCCAGAAGGCAAAGCTCTCAATTTACCAGTCGATCTACGTTCCCACTCTCACCTATGGTCACGAGCTGTGGGTAGTGACCGAAAGAACGAGATCGCAAATACAAGCGGCCAAAATGAGTTTCCTCCGCAGGGTGTCTGGGTGCCCGCAGGGTGCCCTTAGAGATAGGGTGAGAAGCTCAGCCATCCGGGAGGGGCTCAAAGTAGAGCCGCTGCTCCTCCGCATCGAGAGGAGTCAGATGAGGTGGCTCGGGCATCTGATTAGGATGCCCCCTGGACGCCTCCCTGGTGAGGTGTTCCGGGCACGTCCCACCGGAAAGAGACCCTGGGGAAGACCCAGGACACGCTGGAGAGACTATGTCTCTCGGCTGGCCTGGGAACGCCTTGGGATCCGCCCGGAGGAGCTGGAAGTGGCCGGAGAGAGGGAAGTCTGGGCATCCCTGCTGGAGCTGCTGCCCCCGCGACCCGACCTCGGATAAGCGGAAGAAAATGGATGGATGGATGGATAATTGGGTGGTGTTGATCTAGTGGTAGGATATTTGCCTATGGACCAAGAGGTTATGGGTTTGATTCCCACCTCAAGATCTACCATCATTGGGTTCTTGAGCAAAACCCTTAACCCCAAGGTGCTCCAGGGGTACTGTCCCTGTAATTGGGAACTGGAAGCTGCTATAGATAAGAATCTGTTAAATGTCGTAAATGCAACTGGGATGGTTTTGAGCTCATAGTTTCTGTAATCTGTCTGAGTCAGTCTAGCTTTCGTTAGTCTTGGTTTGAGGCAGCATTACATGCAGGTAATCCAATATAATGAAGCTGATCTGTAGTGCAAGAAGCGTCAGATAATAATTGATTTTACCTAGAAGACAGTCGACTCAGACAGTGGTCTATCTCGCTGGAAGTTCAGGAAATCCTCACTGTAATCAATAGACCAAACTTGAATGATTGCATGAAATTGGTGGGACGACAGCATCAGCATCCCAGTTTACTATACCACTCTGTGCCCATTAACGCCCAGACTTGTGTCTTTTAACTAACAAGTGTCTAAAAACCTGACTAAACAAGTAGATTTTCAGCCTAAACTTAAAGACTTAAAGACAGATGCGGATGCCAAGCAAGAAACTCAGCCCACGATTCATTGGCCCCTTCCTAGTGGAGGCCAAAATCAACCCGGTAACTTACTGTCTCCAATTACCCAATCACATGCACATAACCCCTCTTTCATGTTTCACTCCTCAGACCCTATGTCCCTGGACCCCTAGCCACATCGGTGGGGGAGGCTGAACCCCCTCCTGTCATCATAACAGAGCAAGGTCAAGCCCATAAGGTTAGTTCGCTCTTGGATTCCTGGCGACGTCAAGGGGAGCTGCAATATCTGGTGGACTGGGAGGGTTACGGGCCCGAAGAACGAAGCTGCGTCAGGTCCAAAGACATCCTCGACCCCCAACTACGGCTCGACTTCCATCGCAACCATCCAAACCGCCCAGCTCCCAAACCGAGAGGCCGACCCCCTCGACGCAGCAGACCTCAGCTGCACCCTCCAGGCAGAGAGAATCCTGGAGCGCGCCGTACTGGGCGTCCGGAGGCCACCCCTGAAGGGGGGGGTGATGTCACGCCCACCGCCGTACCCAGGCCAGGGGTGAGGACCTGATCCCCAGAATACTGACCAGGCTTTCACACTCACCCTCATTAGCCATCACTGATCACCTGCACCTTGGTAGCTCTGTACTTGTAGCTTGCCAGCCCGACCCAGCCTTGTCCGTTCACTATCTTTTCTGACTGTCTGTTCCCAGTGATACTGTTTGTTTCTGATTAAAACGTACCTTTGTGGAAGCTACGCGTTTGCGCCTTGATTCCGGTGTGAAACGATGACATTGTGTCTGAGTCCTGGCAATTGCTGGAACACTATTTCAGAGATGGGGGGCTTTGAATGAAAACAAACTAATATTTTTATGAGAACAAACTAATCTGCAGAATCTATTATGGAATCTATAAAAAGCATGTCTGTGGCATCTTAAAAGGGCATCTGGAAAATTCTAAATCTAATTTTCTGGTCTGATGAAACAAAGACTGAACTCTTTAGCCTGAATGTCATGTCTGGAGGAAACCAGGCAGCACTCATCAATACCATCCCTACAGTGAAACTTGCTGGTGGCAGCATCACAATGTGGAGATGTTTTTTTAGCAGCAGGAACTGGGAGACTAGTCAGGGTCGAAGGATGAATGCAGCAATGTACAGAGACATCCTTGATGATAACCTGCTCCAGAGCGCTCTGGACCTTGGACTGGGGCAAATGTTCATCTTCCAACAGAACAGTGACCTTAAGCACACAGCCAAAATAACTCTAACACTATATAAGAAATGATAGAATGTTAATGATAGAATGATAGAAATTGCCCAAACTAAAACTACCAAAAATACCACAGTTAAACTGAGCAACATTATACTGAGAAGATTTTTTTGATCAGTAATCAGTGATTTTAATACAAAGAATGATACTCATACTGATTATCAGTATATACGTAGTACTGTACATCAGTATATATCAGGCATAAAGTGCTTAAAATTGTCTTGATTAATCTATCAGCCTTATCATTAAAAGCTATCCAAGAGGCCAAATGCACAAATCCATAGAAACTATGGCCACTTCCACTTGAATGTGGCAGGTTCCCAAGGCCCTCATCAATTATAGGCCATCTACACCTGCTGTGATAGTGAGGCCTCCCTACCAGATGCACTGAACCATTTCTGTGCACATTTTGATATGCATGTTGATATTGATATGCAAAACATGGTGAGGAATACCATCCCTCCTCAGAACAACCAGGGTCTCTGTTTGATCAAGTTGATATCTAGAAGATATCTACTGAGAGTCATTCCATGCAAAGCTGCTGGACCAGAAAACACACCTGGCCATGTGCTCAGAGGATGTGTAAAACAGCTGGCAGATGTTCTCACAGACATTTATCACCATTGTTTCAAGGTGATTCAAAACTACGACCATTACTCCTGTGCCAAAGAAGTACATTGTACTGCCTCAATGACTATCATTCCCTTTGATCCTAGCAACTGTGACCCCCACCCTCTCTCTCTCCAAGAGCACGAGGTGAAGAAAACCCTAAGGGCAGTAAACCCCAGGAAAGCTGCTGGACCTGATGGCATCCCAGGGGCAGTGGTCATGGCATGTGCAGACCAGTTGACAGGGATCCTCACCAAGCTGTTCAACCTGTCTCTGACTCTTGCCATGGTACCTACATGCCTGAAGGCCTCCACCATCATTCCCGTCCCAAAAAGACCTGCCATAGACAGTCTCAATGATTACAGACCCATAGCTCTCACGTCTGTAATCATGAAGTGCTTAGAGCGACTGGTCTCCCAGCACATCAGAAACTGCCTTCCCCCAACCTTGGATCCCTACCAGTTTGCCTACAGAGCGAACCGATCCACCGAAGATGCCGACAGCGATGTCACGCTACAAAAAGCGCTCAGTCACCTGGAGAACCGGAAGAACAGCTCAGCGTTCAACACACTCATCCCGGACATTCTAATCAATAAACTAATACTCTTACAGATCCCCCTTCCCACCTGCAGATGGATAAAACAATTTCTCACACACCGTCCTCACCGACCTCTCTTCCTCACTCACACTAAGCACCGGCTCTCCCCTGGGCTGTGTGCTGAGTCCTCTACTGTACGCCCTGTATACCTTCGACTGCACTTCAACCCACCCAACAAACACCATCATCAAATATGCAGATGATACCACTGTGGTGGGGCTCATCTGAGATGGAGATGAGACAGCATACAGGGCTGAGGTGGAGAAACTGTCCCTCTGGTGCTCAGAGAACAATTTGTCAATGAATGTCCTCAAAACTAAAGAACTGATCATGGACTTCAGGAAGCATAAGCATGACCACATCCCTCTGCTCATTGACGGAGAACGTGTGGAAATTGTCACTAGCCTCAAGTTCCTGGGCACCTACATCTCAGCTGACCTTTCCTGGACTCACTACACAAAAACTCTAGTAAAGAAGGCTCGACAGCGATTATACTTCCTGCGTGTCCTTAGGAAAAGCAAGCTGGACATGAAGTTGCTACTGGCCTTCTATCACTCTTCTGTGGAGAGTGTACTCACATACTGTTTGGGAGTGTGGTATACGGGTTCCACAGTTGAGAACAGGAAGGCTGTGCAGGGGGTCATAAATGCCGCTCAAAAAATTATCGGCTGCCCCTTACCCTCCATATCTGAAATATCCACATCTCATTGCCGCAAGAAAATTAAAGCCATCATTGCAGATTCCTCACATGCCGCCCATCATCTGTTTGAACTGATGCCTTCAGGAAGGTGCTATAGATCCATCAAGTCACATACGACTAGATTTAAAAACTGTTTTTTTCCATGGGCCATTCGAACTCTAAACACTCAGTAACTCAATAGCCTCCCCCCCAATGCCCCAAACACCTCCAACACATACACACAGCACTTTAAATCTGGTTAGTATAAAATGTCTGTGTTTCTTTTACTGTGTTTCTGCTTTTATATTTTTATATATATATATATATATATATTTATACATGTGTCTGCTTTTATTTATTTATTATTTATTTATTTATTTTTAATGTTCTTTCTTTTTTTTTTTTAAATCTTTTTTATCTATTTTTAACTCTATTAATCTATTAAATAATGCATTGAAGTAGGGGAACCACCCCCCAGTTTCGTTGTACGTTGTACAATGACAATAAAGCCTATTCTATTTATTTATTATCTATATTAAGTCTTCCCACTCTGCACTTTATTTATATGCTACTAAATACAATGAATGCCATTTTACTGTATTGCACTCAGCATTGGTTTCGCTGTTTCTATCTTGGAATTTTCTACCATACTCATATTTATTACTATCTCTGCTTAGTGTCGGATGTATGTTCTCAGTTCTGTCATTGTTTTTGCATTGTATGTTGTTCTGTTTGCACTTGTTTAGTCTAATGAACTCTTTCTTGCTTGCAAAGGTGATGGACTAGTTGACACAAAATTAGACAGTAATCTTTGTGAATTATGATGTTCGCATTGATTGACAGTGAGAGAAGGGAGCAGCTTAAAGAGATCTTGGAGAAGTGGAGATATGCTATAGAAAGCAGAGGAGAGACAGTTAGACTAAGACAGGAGTGTGAATAGAAGGGAGGGCAGTGAAATGATAAGGATGCAGGGAGAAAAAGTCAGCGAAGCCATATTGTGTTGGTTTGCGCTTGTGCAAAGGAGAGACTAGGAGTGTACTGGGAAAAGGATGTTCAGTATGGAGCTGCCAGGGACTTGGAGAAGCAGGATGCCAAAGAGGAGGGTAATGGATGTGGAGAAAGAAGACATGTATGCACTCCATATAAAAGAAGAAGGTGCAGAGGACAGAGAGAAATGAAAACAGATGATCTGCTAGGGCACTCTGGACAGCTCCCAAAAGTAGAAGTTGTCTTATAATTAAGTAGCTTAAATGGACATCTCTTCCCTGGAAGTGAATTCACCCCTTTATTGAATTTTGTTGAAGCATTCAATTTGTCATTGTCACTTATGTGGTAATGTCAGATGATGGTAACCTGCTTGTTGTTAAGCATCAAAATGATAAAGTTTTGGCTAAAGTTGCATTATTTGATGCTATTTTTGAAGTTTACTTACCTTGAAGACAGCAGAATATTCACCACCAGCTGAACAGAGAGCTTAATTGTACATTGTTTAAGCAGTTTCTGTCCTCATTGCTTATTTGGGGCACCAAATTATAGAACAAAAGCAATGTTTTCATGTCCCCAAAATATCAGAGAAGACCTGAGAGTGAGAGTGTTTTATAACCCACACATTACAGAACTGCTTGGCTGGAGAAAAAGCAGAACTGGTGACAACATGCTTCATCGTTAGCTTACCTTTCCCTTCATCTCCTTCTCCTGTTCATTCTCTCTCTCTCTCACTCTCTCTCTCTCCTCCCTCGCATTACACTCTCATCTCATCTAACAAACAAACACTAGACCAGACAACCTTCTTCAGTTGCTCACGTTACTGTAAGCATTAAGTGAAAGTGACTATTTGTCATTGTGAGAACACAGCACAGCACAGCACCACAACAAAATGCATCCACTGCATTTAACCCACACACACACACTCCATGCATCACTGGGCAAAACGCAGCCCCCACAGGAGCAGTGATAGGGGCAGTACCTCAGGATAAACTTCTGGTCTGGGATTTGAACACAAAACCTTCAATCCTGGGATTAGTCCTTAACCATTAAGCCACCACGGCCCCAGATTTGTCACAAAGGACACTGAATACTCTGTAGTTTTAATGTGCAGTACTGTGCAGAAGTTTTAGGCAGGTGTGAAAAAATGCTTTCAGAAATATAAATAATGATTGTTTATTTTTGATCAATTTACAAAATGCAAGGTGAGCGAACAAAAGAAAAATCTAAAGCAAATCAATATTTGGTGTTACTACCTTTTGCCTTCAAACCAGCATCAATTCTTATAGGTACACTTGCACAAAATCAGGGATTTTGTAGGATTATAGTCAGGTGTATGATCAACCAATTTTACCAGACAAGTGCTAATGATCATCAATGTCACACGTAGGTTGAAACACAGTCATGTTTGGAACAACCTACTATCAAAAAGCCAAAGGATGGTGGGGTTGTGTGCTGAGTTTGCTGTTAGCACAGCCAAAGGTTTTTGAGCTGGTTCAGATTCACATGACAACTGACGATGGAAGTAGCCTGAGACGCTTATATAAAAGTGTGATGAGAGGATTGAGGCAAGCTTATAACATCTCCTGTTTTTTTCTTATTTTTTTCTGCTTCAGGCAGCCTCAGCACCTGCTGCATTATTGATGAGAAGAGAGAGAGAGATAGAGAGAAATAGGGCAGAAGAGAATGAACTAGATTCCCTGTGTTCATTCAGCTTGTTACATAAATGATTGAGGGAAAGAGTGGGGAGAGGGGAGAGTTTTAATTTTCCTGTGCACTCATTTTTATATTTTTTAAAATTTAATTGAATTGAATTTTATATAATTTTATTTTATTTTGGCTAGCATGATCAACTAGCTCATCATGTGAAAACAGAAAAAGCAATTGCAGTGGCAGGGGACATCAGGACACATAATGGTTAAATACTGGCAGACAATTCTGTGTAGACTCTGCATGTTAAACCAGTTAAATGCCACAACGAAGGACTGCTGCTGCTAGTGTGAGGGATGAGCTACTTTTTGTATGCTTCATAATTTATTGTGAAGCAATGAGCCAACCAGTGACCTTTCTGGGATTGTTCACACCACGCACACATTAATCTTCATCTCAAAATTAACCTTTATGAAAACACTGTGTAGTTGTTCAAGAAGCTGAAGTGAAGAAAAATAAATTGAATAAGTGCAATTATGACTTGTTGACTCTGATTAAAGCTTTGTTAAAAAATGTCTGTCATTGTTTAGCAATGACCTCTAACAAATGAGGCATGTCTTGTGAGGGCAGGCAAGAATAATAAGCAAAGGTTCAGTGTTATTTTGAATTTTGATTCATAATACATTGTGATATACCACAGAACTTTCATCTGTTGTTGTACTTATTAAATCATGCAGGGTTAGCACCACTAATGTACCACTAATTGCATACATGCCTTAACATGGCAGGAAATAAAATTAATTTGTATTCTCCTATGTTGTCTTCTGTCAATCTTGTTTTCATTATTTTGCTCTACAGTCAAATGAAATCAAATTTAATTAGAGATAGCTAAGCAGCATTTGGCTAATATTTGACTGTAATTTAAAACAATCAAGTAAACATGAAAAAGTAATGTGATTTTCTAGAATAAGGGTAATGCACAGTAGGTAGTAACTTATAGAGGGATAAAGTTGACCAACCAAAGCATGAAGTTATGGGAAAGAGTAGTGGAAGCTAGGTTAAGAAAAGAGGTCATAATTAGTGAGCAGCAGTATGGTTTTATGCTGAGAAAGAGCACTACAGATGCAAAGTTTGCTCTGAGGGTGTTAATGAAGAAGTAAAGAGAAGGTCAGAAGGAGTTGCATTGTGCCTCTGTAGACTTGAAGAAAGCATGGATGTGGTGAGAGAGAACATGCAGGTAGTCAGTTTGAATGAGAAAGATGCAGAGGACTCTAAGAAATGGAAACAGATGATCCTCTGTGGCGAGGCCATAAATAGGAGTAGCAGAAAGAAGATTAACTGATGAAATGGCTGTTAGTTTAAGTTTAATATTTGTTCATTCTCATTTTCATAGTTTTATATTACTTTTATATTGTCTTATATTTAAACTGACATGCTCTTTTTACACAAGACATAAATAAGCCTTGTTGTGTGCACAGTATAAATAAATGTGCACATTTTGTTGGAGGTTGGTAGCACCTTCAAACATACAGTACACCCACCGAACCCTTCGATATTGGTACTCATAGAGTCTTAGTTGGGCCCTTATTGATATTGCTTTAGGCTAGTCTGGAGAGAGCTCAATAGCTCAAAAATAGAGGTCAATAATTTTCACAACAATTCATAAACAAAACAAAATTCATAACAAAAACTTAAAGGGTGTAAAAAAATTGATACTTAATTAAAGTAAAATACTAGTAAATAACTGAGCGTGTGGGCAGGACAGTGGCACAGTGTGTACCATTGTCATCTCACATTTAACTAAACTTTACAACTTTACTTAGGACAAGTGTTTAAGATAATGAGTGAGTGAAAGAGAACTGAGCATGTGCAAATTTGTCTGTGCATGTCTGTGTGATGTGCTCTGTGTGTCTGATCTGTTTACTCTAATTTTTTCAGTGGTTCTAAATGGAATGAAAGGTAAAAAGTTGAGGTCAGGGGTCACCTGTAGGCTAAGTGGAGCCACCTTTAGAGACCTGTGAGGTAATGTCTCACAGGCTTTTGGCTCCTGTCTTCACAAGAAGATAGTCATGTTCCATTTAATGCACTGTGACGTGTCCCAGCATCATCCAGAATATTATATTAAGTAAGACTACAGCATCAGACATTTTGGCACTGAGTGCAGGGTTGAAGTGGGCCCTTAGGGAGGCCACTTGGCTCAGAGTGAAACCTAATGTGTAACCAGCTCTAACTGCTTTAATGTCCTTTTGGTCACTGTAAAGTAGAATAATAATGTTTGTTTTGGCACACTTGAAAACATTTTATACATTTATACAATCTTGGAATCAATGGTTAATTTAAGTTAGTTTAATGTAATTAACAAATGTCTGATAATGGTTTGTATTATGAAATTTATTTTTTTTTGCACAAAACAAATAAAAAATTACTTTGCTTTAGTCTTCTTTTAAACTTTTTTTCAACCATTTTAGCCTGATTTGCTCAGCATGTGTCTTTAGTAAACTTACTTTAACATCTAATTACCTTAATTAAGTATATGTTTGTGAAATATCTTTATGAAATGGCTCAAAACTTTCACAAATTGAGTCAATCAATTATTGTGTTTAAATTTTAACACTTCACCTGTGTGGTGCTGATGTCAGTAATGACATGTTTACATTTTCCACTGCAGTTCTTGAGACCTGTTGTGAAATATATTGTGTGATGAGACCTTCATGTTTATCGTAGTTGAAAGCAGTGATTTAATTTCTTAATCTCTTTAAAAAGAACCATTGTTATTACATCTGCATGCAGATATTATCACAAAGGTCCAGTTGGATACTCTTGCAAATATGCAAAAGAATGCCCTTCAGTGGGGAGTTATTTTTGAAGCATCCACATAGAACTTCTCTGAGGGACAGAGGAGGAAATATAATGAAGAGAGAGGGCAGGCCTCCTGGCACAATTTCTGGGACACATCCCCTGACCATGCAGGGACAGGAATGACATGAGTGAGGGAAGAAAGGACAGAGAAGTAAAGAAAGAGCAGCAGTGAGAGCAAGCAGTGAAGTGTGAAATATAGTCTTTTGAGGTCCAGGCTAGTTGGTGTCTCAGGGGTTCAGGGCTTTTGAAGGAAATGTGGTAGCATGGTTCTGATGGATGCAGTGATTACACAATGGCTTGCCTTTTCTCTGTGTTCAGATGTTGCATATATACATTGCTCAAAATAAATTAAAGGAACACTGTTTAATCAGAATATAGTATCAAGTCAGTTAAACTTCTGGGATTTTGATCTGGTCAGTTAGTAGCAGAGGGGGTTGATCATTAATCATTTTTTAAATATTTTTTATTTTTTTGACTGCTTTTCAGTAGTTTTGCATTTTGACTAGGGCACCAGAATTGGCAGGTTTGGCACTGGTGCCCTGTGCTTTTCATAGATGAGAGCAGGTTCACTCTGAGGTCATATGACAGACATGAAAAGGTCTGGAGAAGCCACGGTAAATGTTATGCTGCCTGTAACATTGTTCAGCATGATCGGTTTGGTGGTGGGTCAGTGTTGGTCTGGAAAGGCATATCCATGGAGGGACGCACAGACCTGTACAGGATAAATAATGGCACCCTGACTGCCTTTAGATATCAGGATGAAATCCTTAGACCCATCGTTAGATCCTTCACTGGTGCAGTGGGTCCTGGATTCCTCCTGTTGCATGATAGTGCCCGGCCTCATGTGGCAAGAGTATGCCAGCAGTTCCTGGAGGATGAGGGAATTGATACCATTTACTGGCCTCCATGCTCGCCTGACCTAAATCCAATAGAACATCTCTGGGACATCATGTTTAGATCCATCTGACCCTGCCAGGTTGCACCTCAGACTGTTTAGGAGCTCAGTGATGTCCTAGTCAGGATCTGGGAGGAGATATCCCAGGACGTTGTCAGCCATGCATACAAGCATGTGGGGCCCATACAAACAAAGTGAATTCCATTTTGTAACGGTGGCGGGGAGTTTGAAGGATGCCAACGCAGAGCCAGGGTTCCAAAACGTAACTTTATTAACATAAACTAACATACAAAACCAACAGTGCCACCATTAACTGTGAGGCATAGCCTTGTTAATGAACCGCGCTCTGTTCTGACTCACTGGGGCTTAAATAGCAGCCCCAATGAAGCACACCTGTGTCTGAACAAGCCCAGGTGTGCTCAGTCAGAACAGAGCGCCATCTTTTGTGCCCGGCCAGAACCACAGGCATGACAGACCGTGACAGTAGCCCCCCCCAAAAAAATGCAACTCCCGAGGCGTCAAAACAACCTCGACCCGGACCCTCAGGGGGGGAGGCTAAACAAAAACCCTATTAAACTGAAACCGTCCCCTTTATGGGGCACCCGGCCAGGCCTACAAACACCCAAATTTCAACAAAAAGGGACCTCTGGCCAATAATGTTCAGGGGTCCTGGCGGTGGTGAGGGGTATCCCAGAGTTTCAGTCCATATCTTTGTAACCAAGTCCTTTTGGTATTTGTGTTTAGCTGTATATTCTTTCAGTGTCTTTCTGCTGTCCCGTGTTTCCTCTGTCACCTGTCTCTCTGACTCTGTAGTGGGGCCTCTGGAGGACTCGTCTGCTTGGCTCAAGGGCCTTGTCTGGTCATCACCTGAGAAAGAGCTAAATACAGGAGATTCTCTGTGGTTAATAGGGGAAGAGTTTGTTACCCAGTGCGTGCTCCGCCTCCGGTCTCTGTCCTTCTCGCTTTCCATGACTATCGTTTCATCATCTGAGGTGTGGCATTTCTCGTCTTCTTCATACACAGGCTGCAAGTTCTGAGAAGACTGATTGAGTGGATGTGTAATGGGCATGGTAGCTGGAATTAACGTGGCTGGTAAAGCGCAATTCCCCTCTGGAACAATCAGGTGCTGATTGGAGCTTAGTTTTAGTGTTTTGCCAAATGGGATGATATTCACGCGGGCATTTAGCAGGAGGTTTGGGGGAAGAACAGTTGGTGTGAAGACTCTTTTGGGTGCACTGGCAGCAATAAAGGAAAGGTATCATTCCACTGCTGCAGTGAACGCTGTTGCTCTCCTCTGGCACTGCTGGCCTCTGGGAGGCCTGGGTAACTGTGTGCTTCCCTCTCTGAGAGGCATGATGACTTGTGCTTTGCTTGTACTGACCTTACCCTTGGCAACCTGGGTTACTCCTCTCTTCTGAACAGGAGGGGGTTCGACTAATTCCGGAGCCTCTGGTGTCTGTGGGTCCTCCACAGGCACATCAGGTTGGGCTGCTGGATCGTCATCACCGTTAGCTTCCACAAAGCCTCTGGAGCACTCTTCCTCTGGATCACTCTCTGAAAGGCTAAGGTCAAGGGAATTGACTACCGCTGAGGAACTAGACTAAATTTCTGTGACTTTACTTACTGAATTCACTAAAACAAGGGAAGAGATCCAGGGAGGGCAGTCTGTTCCAGAAATGATGCCTGAGGTATCTGTGGACAGGATCTCCACCAGAGGCTATCTCTGCCCGTGTTCCTAATCAGTAATCAATGCGAGTGATTTCAGAAGAGATCGCTGCCGTCCACAACACGCGCGCCTGCTCGCCCTCATGGCTCACGACGTCCAGGTACTGGCAGTTCATTCTGTAACGGTGGCGGGGAGTTTGAAGGATGCCAAAACAGAGCCAGGGTTCCAAAACGTAACTTTATTAACATAAACTAACATACAAAACCAACAGTGCCACCATTAACTGTGAGGCATAGCCTTGTTAATGAACCGCGCTCTGTTCTGACTCACTGGGGCTTAAATAGCAGCCCCAATGAAGCACACCTGTGTCTGAACAAGCCCAGGTGTGCTCAGTCAGAACAGAGCATCATCTGTCGTGCCCGGCCAGAACCACAGGCACGACAGACCGTGACACATTTTGGGTTGAGGTGCAATGACATTTCAGCAAATTGGACTAGCCTGCTGCATCAGTTTTTCAGTTTAAATTTCTTGGTGACTTGGAATTGTCAAAGTAGGTTGATAATTTAAATTTTCATCAAATGGTGTGGCATCCTTTTGTTCCTAGCACATTACTCATTTCATATTAGTATGGATATCCAGCATGACCTTTTTTTCCAATTGAGATTTGATGTGTTTCCAAGTAGACTCCACATAGTGTTGGAAGAAGGAAGAAAAATCATCGGTCGAAATCAAACCCATGAGAAAGTGTATTTGGTATACTCCAGTGAGGACAAAAAGAAAGAAGGGGCAAACAAACACTCTTCCTCTGGATCACTCTCTGAAAGGCTAAGGTCAAGGGAATTGACTACCGCTGAGGAACTAGACTAAATTTCTGTGACTTTACTTACTGAATTCACTAAAACAAGGGAAGAGATCCAGGGAGGGCAGTCTGTTCCAGAAATGATGCCTGAGGTATCTGTGGACAGGATCTCCACCAGAGGCTATCTCTGCCCAAACAGCAGGAGTTGAAGGTTGGAGATGTGGGGTTGGTAGAATCACAAGAGGGGAGATCAAGTCAAGTCAAGTCAGTTGTATTTATATAGCGCTTTTTACAACTGTTGTCATCACAAAGCAGTTTTACAGAAGACTCAAAAGGTGAACCCATCCTCCTCTGGTCGACACAAGAAACAATTAAGAAAAGAAAGAGAAAATGCATTTTATAAAATTAATCAATTTAATGATAAGCTCCAGTAAAGTTTGTTTTACCATAAAACAGTCCATTAGAGTCTATAATTGGAAGTTTGATGAGCTAATAGTGGTGGTTCTTAGCCGTCACTGAAGTTCAGGTGGGTAAAGAAATCCGGTGATAGTTGTTTCATCAACTCAGTGGACTATCTGGTATGGAGATCAGGAAACCCTCATGGTAATTGAGGGATTTGGCTGGGAGGTCTTTGCTTTCTGAAAATGCCTAAGCTGTCCACCGTACAGGTGGTGGACAGCCTTCCATCTCAAACAGAGGGAGAGAAGTTAGTTCTGTTTTGAGCTCACATTGTGCAGACCATGAATTTCAAGTGCAGTTCCTGGAGGCCATGTGCTCAGTGTTGGTCCAAAACATATTTGATGTTAGGATTTGATGTTAGTTCATAGCATTTGCAAATGGGGTTGATATCTGAACTTCTGGTGTCTTTGTTCTTGGGGTGGGATTTCTCCGGGGCCAAGGACCTCCTGTGGAGACCCCAGTCCATCAAACACTGCAGGAATTACCACCACTTGGGAGTCCACTAAACTAAAGTCCACTAAACCCACTCCATGCTTATGCTCCTTGGGTGAGCAGGAGGAGGAGGAGATTGATTGTGAAGGTGAGACACCATATGCCCCTAACCTGTTTCTGATCTGTCAGCTGGCCAGTTGGAATTCCTCTTTACTGAGGGAACAGAGTTGACGAAACAACTATCACCAGATTTCTCTACCCAGAGAACATGAAACACTGCTGGAACAAAAGGATGTTATGAAAAGAAGTTGATTAGTGAGCAGCACTACAGATGCAATGTTTGCTCTGGGGGTGTTGATAGAGGAGTGTTGAGAAGGTCAAGATGAGTTACATTGTGCCTGTGTAGACTTAGAGAATGCATATGGCAGGGTACCAAGAGAGGAGTTGTGATATTGTATGATGAAGTCAAGACTGGTAGAGCGGTATTTCAGAGTCAAACAGAATATGTATGAAGGCATTGTGACAATGGTGAGGTCTGAAATATGAGTGATGCAGTAGAGGTGGGATAACATCAAGTATCATGCTGAGTCCTTTCTTTTTAGAAAGGGTGATGGATAACTTGACAGACCAGATTAGACAGGATTCCCCAATGGACTATGATGTTTGCAGATGACATTGTGATCTGCAGTAGGAGAAGGGAGCAGCTTGACGAGACTCTACAGAGGAGAGTAATAAAAGTAGGATCAAGACAGAATACATGAGTGTGAATGAAAGGGAGGTAACGGGTTCTTCAGAGTAACGGGAAGTACAGAAAAAGTGGTGACCGCTAAGAAGAGCCAAAAGTAAAGGAAGAAGAGAGGGATTACTATTTCAAGCAGTATAAGCACTATGTTGCAGTATATTGTTTAAACCAGCAATTGCACAATCTCTACTAGCCTCACAGACATGGATATAACCAACCCCTTAAAGAAAAAGGCAGCATAGACTGTCCATTGATACTTGATTGTAACATTGTTACATTCAGACCTCTTATGATGAGAAAGATCCTTGGACGACGCTTTCCCTTGCACGGACGTGGGTCACCGGGGCCTCCCTCTGGAGCCTGGCCTGGAGGTGGGGCCCGATGGCGAGCGCCTGGTGGTCGGGCCTTCACCCATGGGGCCCAGCCGGGCACAGCCCGAAGAGGCAACGTGGGTCACCCTGCCCATGGGCACACCACCTGTTGGAGGGGCCAAAGAGGTCGGGTGCAATGTGAGCTGGGCGGTGGCCGAAGACAGGGGCCTTGGCAGTCTGATCCTCGGCTGCAGAAGCTGGCTCTAGGGAAGTGGAATGTCACCTCTCTGGTGGGGAAGGAGCCTGAGCTAGTGCGCGAGGTTGAGAAGTTCCGGCTAGATATAGTTGGACTCACTTCGATGCACAGCTTGGACTCTGGAACCAGTCTCCTTGAGAGGGGCTGGACTCTCTTCTACTCTGGAGTTGCCACCGGTGAGAGGCGCCGAGCAGGTGTGGGCATACTTATTGCCTCCCGGATCAGGGCCAGTACATTGGGGTTTACCCCGGTGGATGAGAAGGTGGCTTCCCTCCGCCTTCGGGTTGGTGGACGGGTCCTTAGTGTTGTCTGCGCATATGCGCCAAACAGCAGTCTGGACTACCCACCCTTTCTGGGGTCTCTGGAGGGGGCGCTAGAGAGCGTCCCTCCTGGGGACTCCATAGTTCTGCTGGGGGGCTTCAATGCTCATGTGGGTAATGACAGTGACACCTGGAAGGGCGTGATTGGGAGGAATGGCCCCCCTGATCTGAATCAGAGCTGTGTTTTGTTATTGGACTTTTGTGCTCGTCACGGATTGTCCATAACGAACAGCATGTTCAGGCATAAGGATGTCCACATGTGCACCTGGTACCAGGACACCCTAGGCCGCAGTTCAATGATCGACTTTGTGGTCGTGTCGTCGGACTTGCGGTCACATGTCTTGGACACTCGGGTGAAGAGAAGGGCGGAGCTGTCAACCGACCATCACCTGGTGGTGAGTTGGCTTCGTTGGTGGGGGAGGATGCCGATCAGGCCTGGTAGGCCCAAACGTATTGTGAGGGTCTGCTGGGAATGTCTGGCAGAGTCCCCTGTGAGGACAAGCTTCAACTCCCACCTCCGGCAAAGCTTTAACCACGTCCTGGGGGAGGTGGGGGACATTGAGTCTGAATGGACTATTGTTCAGACAATCCTCCATTGTCGAGGCGGCTGACCGGAGCTGTGGCCGTAAGGTGGTCGGTGTGTTTGATCTCAGGTGGCAACCCGAGAACCCGTTGGTGGACACCGGCGGTGGGGGATGCCATCAAGCTGAAGAAGGAGTCTTACAGTTGCTGAGGCAAAAACTCGGGCATGGGAGGAGTTTGGAGAGGCCATGGAGAAGGACTTCCAGATGGCTTCGAGGAGGTTCTGGTCCACCATCCGGCGTCTCAGGAGGGAAAAGCAGTGCACAGTCAACACAGTGTATAGTGGGGATGGTGCACTGCTGACCTCGACTCGAGAAGTTGTGGGTCGGTGGGGGGAGTACTTTGAAGACCTCCTTAATTCCACCAAAATGCCTTCCGATGAGGAAGCAGAGCCTGGGGATACAGAGGTGGACTCTTTCATCTTTGGGGCCGAGGTTGCAGAGGTGGTCAAAAAGCTCCTTGGTGGCAGGGCTCTGGGGGTGGATGAGATCCGCCCGGAGTTCCTCAAAGCTCTGGATGTTGTAGGACTGTCATGGCTGACACACCTCTGCAACATCGCATGGACATCGGGGGCGGTGCCTCTGGATTGGCAGACTGGGGTGGTGGTCCCCCTCTTTAAGAAAGGGGACCGGAGGGTGTGTTCCAACTATAGAGGGATCACACTTCTCAGCCTCCCGGGGAAAGTCTATTCAGGGGTCCTGGAAAGGAGGGTCCGTCGGATAGTCGAACCTCGGATTCAGGAGGAGCAGTGTGGTTTTCGTCCAGGTCGCGGAACAAAGGACCAGCTCTACACCCTTAACAGGGTCCTGGAGGGTGCATGGGAGTTTGCCCAACCAGTCTACATGTGCTTTGTGGACTTGGAGAAGGCATTCGACCGTGTCCCTTGGGGAGTCCTTTGAGGGGTACTCAGAGAGTATGGGGTATCGGATTCCCTGTTAAGGGCTGTCCGGTCCCTGTACAACCGGTGTCAGAGCTTGGTCCGCATTGCCGGCAGTAAGTCGGACCTGTTCCCGGTGAGAGTTGGACTCCGCCAGGGCTGCCCTTTGTCACCGATCCTGTTCATAACTTTTATGGACAGGATTTCAAGTCAAGTCAAGTCAAGTCAAGTCAAGTCAAGTAGGATTTTATTGTCATTTCAGCCATATACACAGTACACAGTGAAACAAAATAATGTTCCTCCAGGACCCTGGTGCAAGACAAGACACAAGACAAGACACAAGACACAAGACACAACATGGGGCAACAAGTGCAGACAAGACAGACAACAACAGACGGCACAACAGACAGTACATTCATCCGTAGAGGGCTGCAGTGTTGTGGAACAAAGCAGCCCAGGTAGATTATGGTGTAGCAGTGTGGTGGAGCAGTGTTACTGAATTTAAAGTGCAGAGTGCAACACGAGATAAATAAATAAATGCAGGATGAAAAGTGGACTGGGTTTAAGAATTCAAGCTATTGGTGGTTTCAGAGTTCAAGAGTCTGATGGCCAGAGGGAAGAAACTATTTCCCATCCTGGAAGTGGAGGCCCGTATGCTGCAGGACCTTTTCCCGGATGGCAGGAGGGAGAAGAGAGTGTGGGATGGGTGGGAGGGATCATCGACAATGATGGTTGCTTTGCGGATGCAGCGAGTGGTGAAAATGTCCTGTACAGAGGGCAGCGAGATCCCGATGATCTTCTCAGCTGTTCTCACTACCCGTTGTAGGGACTTGCGGTCTAAGACGTTGCAGTTCCCGTACCAGGCAGTAATGCAGCCGCTCAGGATGCTCTCAGTGGTTCCTCTGTAAAAGATGGCGAGGATGGAAGGTGGGAGATGGGCTTTCCTCAGTCTGCGCAGGAAGTAGAGGCGCTGCTGGGCTTTCTTTGTGATGGAGTTGGTGTTGAGGGACCACGTGAGGTTGTCGGTGATGTGAACACCAAGAAACTTGGTGCTCTGGACCATCTCCACAGGTGAGGTGTTGATGATAAGTGGAGTGTGGTCCCGACGTGATCTCCTGAAGTCAACAACCATCTCTTTAGTCTTGTCGAAGTTCAGAGACAGGTTGTTGGTTCTGCACCAGTCCGTCAGCTCTTGTATCTCCTCTCTGTAAGCTGCCTCGTCTCCACCGCTGATCAGACCCACCACAGTTGTATCATCAGCGAATTTGATGATGTGGTTCGAGCTGTGCTTGGCTGCACAGTCGTGGGTCATCAGTGTGAACAGCAGTGGACTGAGCACACAGCCCTGGGGGGCTCCTGTGCTCAGCGTGATGGTGTTGGAGGTCCTGCTACTGATCCTGACTGACTGGGGTCTCCCAGTCAGGAAGTCCAGGATCCAGTTACAGGGGGAGGTGTTCAGGCCCAGCAGCCTCAGCTTCTCACTCAGGTGCTGAGGGATGATGGTGTTGAATGCTGAACTGTAGTCGATGAACAGCATTCTGACATAACTGTCCTTTCTGTCAAGATGAGAAAGGGCCAGATGGAGGGTGGTGGAGATTGCATCGTCCGTTGAGCAGTTGGGACGATATGCAAACTGCAGGGGGTCTAGTGAGGAGGGGATCTGAGATTTGATGTGCCTCATGACCAGCCTCTCGAAGCACTTCATGATGATGGGTGTGAGTGCGACGGGACGATGGTCATTGAGGCAGGAGATGGATGGTTTCTTTGGCACTGGAATGATGCTGGTGGTCTTGAAGCACCTTGGAACAACAGTGGTGCTCAGAGAGGTGTTGAAGATGTCAGTGAGAACATCTGCCAGCTGTTCTGCACATCCTCTGAGCACACGACCTTGAATATTGTCTGGACTGGCAGCTTTCCGTGGGTTGACTCTGAGAAGAGATCTTCTCACCTCGGCTGTGGTCAGACAGAGAATCTGGTCGTTCGGAGGAGGGGTGGTCTTCCTCATTCTCGTGTCGTTCGCTGCATCAAACCGTGCGTAGAAGTGGTTCAGCGCATCTGGGAGGGAGGGGTCACCGTCACAGGCAGGTGGAGATGTCCTGTAGTTGGTGAGGGCCTGGATGCCCTGCCACATGCGCCGCATGTCCCCAGTGTACTTGAAGTGGCCATAGATTCTCTCTGCATGAGCACGCCTTGCTGCTCTGGTGGCCCGAGACAGGTTTGCCCTCGCTTTTCTTAGGGCGGCCTCGTCTCCTGGCTTGAAGGCCTTGTCCCGGGTTCTCAGGAGTCTGCGCGGCTCCGCGGTCATCCATGGTTTCTGGTTGGGTCGTGATATGATGAACTTGGAGACAGTAACATCCTCAATGCACTTGCTGATGTAGCCAGTCACTGAAGCTGTGTACTCCTCCAGGTTGATGGAGTCACTGTAGGTTGCAGCCTCCCTAAACATGTCCCAGTCGGTGCGTTCGAAGCAGTCCTGAAGAGCAGAGATGGCTCCTGTGGGCCAGGTCTTTACTTGCTTCAGGGTGGGTCTCACGCGCCTGACGATGGGTCTGTACACTGGGATCAGCAGCACAGAGATGTGGTCTGAGTGTCCGAGGTGGGGGCAGGGCTCCACTCTATATGCGCCTGCCATGTTTGTGTAAACACAGTCCAGCGTGTTTTCCCCCCTCATTGCAAAGTTCACATGTTGATGGAATTTGGGGAGAACTGACTTGAGATTTGCATGGTTGAAATCCCCGGCAACAATAAACAATCCGTCTGGGTGATAGTTTTGGAGCCCGCTGATAATTCCATAAAGTTCAGCCAGCGCGCTGTTAGCATTAGTGCTGTTAGCGCTAGCACTGGGTGGGATGTAGACTGGGTGGGATAATAAACACTGTAGTGAACTCCCTGGGCAAATAAAACGGTCTGCACCTGACTGTTATCACCTCCAGCAGTGTCGAACAGTGTGTAGAGATCAGCACAGTGTTTGTACACCATTGTGTGTTTACGTAAACACACAGCCCCCCTCCGCGAGTCTTTCCGGACAGAGCGGAGTTTCTGTCCGCGCGAAACGCGGAGAGTCCGGCGAGCTGGATGGCAGTGTCCGGAACGCTGTCGCTGAGACATGTCTCCGTAAAAACAAAAACACAGCAGTCTCTATACTCACGGTGGGTGTTCAGCTGGAGTCATATACAGTCCAGTTTATTATCCAGGGAGCGGACATTGGCCTTGAGCTGAGCCTGGACCCCAGCACGCTTGCCGCGTTTCTGCTTCCTCTCACACTGCTTCCTATGTCCTCTCAGTCGGTCAGGTACAGCAGGCGATCTTGGGGACTGAAGGCCTGGTCTTCTCAGCATGCCGAACTCCCGTAGCGTTGTTCGGAGAGTTGCTGGAAGACTGAATCCTGACTGACTCCTGAGCTCCAGCAGTGTTTGGTGGTTAAATTTAAGAGCATTCACAGATGTGACGCTCATGTGCAAGTCTTATGGTGAAAAGTAGTCGGATGAAAGACCTTTTACAGACTTTAGCACCAAAGTTTGGACCCCGGAGCGGCCGCTGCGTGTTATCGCGCCGCCATCTTGGATCACCTTGGATCAATTTCTAGGCGCAGCCAGAGCGTTGAGGGGGTCCGGTTTGGTGGGCTCAGGATTGGGTCACTGCTTTTTGCAGATGATGTTGTCCTGTTGGCCTCATCAGGCCGTGACCTTCAGCTCTCACTGGATCGATTTGCAGCCAAGTGTGAAGCGGCTGGGATGAGAATCAGCACCTCTAAATCTGAGGCCATGGTCCTCAGTCAGAAAAGGGTGGAGTGCCCTCTCAGGGTTGGGAATGAGATCCTGCCCCAAGTAGAGGAGTTTAAGTATTTTGGGATCTTGTTCACGAGTGAGGGTAGAATGGAGCGGGAGGTCGACAGGCGGCATTTAAGCGGCTGAAATGAGTTTCCTCCGCAGGGTGTCTGGGCTCTCCCTTAGGGATAGGGTGAGAAGCTCAGTCATCCGGGAGGGGCTCAGAGTAGATCCGCTGCTCCTCCTCATCGAGAGGAGCCAGATGAGGTGGCTCAGGCATCTGATTAAGATGCCCCCTGGACACCTCCCTGGTGAGGTGTTCCGGGCACGTCCCACCGGAAAGAGACCCCGGGGAAGACCCAGGACACGCTGGAAAGACTATGTCTCTCGGCGGGCCTGGGAACGCCTTGGGATCCGCCCGGAGGGGCTAGAAGAAGTGGCCGGAGAGAGGGAAGTCTGGGCATCCCTGCTGGAGCTGCTGCCCCGGCAACCCGACCTCGGATAAGCGGGAGAGAATGGATGGATGGATGGATGGATGTAACATTGTCTTTGAGCTAAAAGTGCATTTTCCTCACAACTTTTCTCTATAAGCTTCGACCTTATTTAACTCTCAGTTACACAAAACTAACCCAGACATGAAATCATGCTTTGCTCTACTGGATGACATCACATGTTTTGATGTGATGCATAGCTAAATTCCATTTAACAGGTTAAGGCTGAAGCCTTATGCAACTAAATGAGAACATTCCGATGCAATATTCATGCATGTCTCAAAGAGCTTTGTTGTTGGTGCTTTGCATGCTGCCAAATGACAATTTTAAGAGAACGCTCTAATATGCAATCACATTTGTTAGACCCTTACATTCATGCTTGATTTGAGACAATTGAACTACTATGTGGAATGAAGTCTATGGCTATAACATTCGTACAATATAAGCTGATTGATCCTTTAAGCATTTGTTTTAGGAGTTGGCAAATTGATTTGTAATGGCTGGATGTCTTTTGCTGATGAATATTTTTTAAATGTGTTTTTTAATGATTTCCTTTTACCTTATAAGTGAGTTTTTGCTTTTGAATAGATTGTACTTGAGAGTGTTTTTGTAAATTGTTAGGCTTCTATTACGTATGCATTGCAGACTGATTTGTATGGCAATTCTTGATATTCAAAAAAAAGAACAGATTCTTGCTACACTTCATTACTTGATATGATGCCTGCTATTCAAATGACAAAACCTTCATTTAGCCAGGCTATTCTCTAGGCTCAACAGACATGATCAATATACCTTTTGAACTGGAATATAGACAGCTATTAGTTTGTTTAGCATTATTAGAATGTTAAATGGGGATTACTGCACTTACGGATTTTGACCAGCCACTCTTCTGGCACAGTCAGTGGAAGAGTGGTTTTGAATGACAGCTGAATTGTCATGCCTGTTGCCATGTTCCTCTTCAGTAACTTGGGACAATTAGACCCTTGCTTGTCAATTAAATGTGTTTAGTAAGAATGATAAACAAATCACTGTGAATGGTTTCATTTCTTTGTGTGTGAATGTGCTTTTGTCAAGGATGAGATACATAGCTAGATAGATTATTATTCATTTGATATTATTATTATTGTTGTTATTATTATTATTATTATTATATCACAATTATGTTAAATATGTATAATTTGAAAATAATAATATCCATGAAAAGTTTATATGCTGACAAATGCAAAAATAGGAACAAATGTCGCATCAGTCTATTTCACATTCAGCCATGATAAGATCCTTGACCTTCTAGGTTCAGTGCAGTACCACAGTAGTACTGAATGTAGCCTGATTGGTTCGGGCTACCGTGTATGCAGGGAATTCTGTGTAACTGACTTAAAAAAACGCAGGGAACTCAGGCAGAATCACAAACTGAAACTCAGGAAAATGCCTCCATCATCAGGTTCTTTGTTAAACCCCACATGGTTCTCTACGGAGGCAGTCTTCCCCACAGAAAATCAAATTAACATAAAACCAATTAATCTATTCATTAGTCTGTTTTAATTACATAATTTGTGCCATACTTTGAGACATAATTATTTATTCTATAATTAATGAAAGGTGATTAATAGCAAGGTTTTGACGTGCAATGATAGAGACTGCACCAGTTAAAACCTTTAATCAAAAGAATGGCATAGTAATTCCCCAAAAATATTGAACATTTGTTTGGATGTAGATGAAGTCAATGTATTCATCTGAAGTGGTCAACTGTTTAAAGTAATAAGGAGTAGTATGAGAAATTGACATTACATATAATTTCACAGCATATATTATAGTTGTTTGCATTCAATATGCTCATGCTTGCAGCTAACCAAATTCTAGAATCAAATTTGAAGAAATGCTTTGCACTTCTTTCAGTCCAAATCATGTCACTGCAACTGGCAGCCCAACCAGTTTTTAATGCTTAAACCACAAGTGTTTGAAGAATAGCAGCAAAACACATTGTCTATAGCCATTTCTTCTTCTTCTCTCGGCTGCTCCCCTTTAGGGGTCTCCATAGTGGATCATCCGTTTCCATTTCTTCCTATCTTCTGCATCTTCTTCCTTCAAACTGACCACCTGCATGTCCTCTCTCACCACATTCATAAAACTTCCCCTTTTCCTCTTTCCTGGCAGCTCCATCTTTAACATCCTCCTCCCAATATAATCCAGGTCTCTCCTCTGGACATAGAGTAGAGAAGAGTAGAGTAATCTTTTATTATCACACGAAGGGGAAATTTGGGCATTACAGGGCTCTTATAAAGGTGACAGAGAGAATATAGAAAGGTAGATGTACAGAAAAAAAAGAAAAGAAAAAATAATCTATATCTATAATATATGTATATATATATATATATATATATACATACATATACATATTTACAAGAAGAATTAGGGAAGGCGACCATATATACAGTACACACTAATAAATAAGTTTTAAATAAATGATAAATAAACAAGTAACAAAATATAAATGCAATAATAATATATAATAATAATAATAATAATAATATACAATAATAATATATAATATAATATAATATAATATAATAAACAAGCAATGTTCAAAATGTAATGTTATGATGATGAATTGTGGAGTCTGATGGCTGCAGGTAAGAATGACCTGTGGTAGCGTTCCTTCTTACACTGTGGGTGTAAAAGTCTGCTGCTGAACGAGCTGCTCAGTGCTCGTACCGTCTCGTGTAGGGGGTGGGAGGTGTTGACCATGATGGATGTTAGTTTGGATAACATCCTCTCCTCCCCTACCTGCTCGATGGATTTGAGCGGGCAGTTCAGGACAGAGCTGGCCCTCTTGACCAGTTTGTTTAGTTTCCCTCTGTCCCTCTCTGCGATTCTTCCACACCAGCAGACCACCCAGGTATTTGTACTCCTCCACCGTTTCAATGCACAAACCCTGGATGTCCACCGGTGTAATGGGGGGTGACTTCCTGCGAAAGTCAATCACCAGCTCCTTCGTCTTGCTGGCATTGATACGTAGATGATTTTGATTGCACCATCTGACAAAGTCACTGATGACCCCCTGTATTCCTGCTCATTCCCCTCCGACACACGACCAACAATAGCGGTGTCGTCCGAGAACTTCTGCAGGTGACAGGTGTCCGTGTTGAATTTAAAGTCTGCTGTGTACAATGTGAAGAGGAAGGGGGCAAGGACTGTTCCTTGTGGGGCTCCAGTGCTGCAGACCACCACCTCAGACACACAGTCCTGGAGTCTCACATACTGGGGCCTATTGGTGAGGTAGTCGATAATCCACTCAGTCATGTGATGGTCCACACCCACTCCCTCCAACTTCCCCCTCAGAACTGAAGGCCGGATTTTGTTGAAAGCACTAGAAAAGTCAAAGAACATGACTCTCACAGTGCTCTTGTCACTTTCCAGGTGAGTAAGGGCCCGATGCAACAGGTAGATGACGGCGTCATCCACCCCAATGTGCGGCTGGTAAGCAAACTGCAGCGGGTCTAGGTCCCTCTTAACCAGTGGACGAAGGTGATGGAGGATGATCCTTTCCATAGCCTTCATCAGGTTAGAAGTGAGGGCAACAGGTCTGAAATGGTTTGGCTCCTTGGGGTGCGACGTCTTGGGGACTGGAACTAGGCACGAGGTCTTCCACAGAATGGGGACACGCTCCAGGCTGAGGCTGAGGTTAAAGATGTAAGTGATAACTTACAAGTGATAAGTTGATCTGCACAGTCCCTCAACAGGCTGGAGCATATCCAAACCAATGCTCTCCCTCTAATATACTAATTTCTAATCCTGTCCATCCTCGTCACACCCACCAAAAATGTTAGCATCTTAAACTCTGACACCTCCAGCTCCGCCTTCTGTCTTTTCATTAATGCCACTGTCTCTTAATCCATACAACATAGCTGGTCTCACTACTGCGCTGTAAACCTTCCCTTTTACTCTCGCTTGTTCCCATCTGTCACAAATCACTCCCACTCTTCTCCACCCTTTCCAACCTGCCTACACTCTCTTCTTCAATTGTCCATTGCCATTTATACAGGTCAAAACAAGGTCCACGGCAGTTCCTCATTGGGGATTTAAATCATAAATAAATTACATTACACTTTTGAAACAAGGCCTCCATACATGGATGGAGCATTGAGGCTTAATTGTAATTTCATGATTTCATTTAATTTCTTCTTTCTCCTTATGCATGTGGATAAATGCTATTGTGTGTGGATGTGTAGCTATTACTAGTTTATATACTAAAATACTATTGTGATAAATGCTTAAAGATTCATATATATCCTTATCTCCCTTGGATTTAAAGTGAAAGTGACAACCCTTGTCATTGCGAGGTCACAGCACAGTTGAGCACACGTGAACCACACAAACACCGTGCAGCAGTGGGCAGCTATTGAAAGCGCCTGGGGAGCAGTGACGGGGATGGTACCTTGCTCAAGGGTACCTCAGGGCAACCTACTTGTGAGGGAATTGAACCCACAATCTTCCGATGCAGGGCCAACTCCCTAACCACTAGGCCACCGCTGCCCCGTAATGTACAGTACTACCCCATTATGTACTGCCCCATTTCATTATGTACTTTTGACTTAAGTCTTTTATAATATTATGCTTAGTAACTTTAATTTTTCTTGCTACTTTACTTTTTCTGGATTGTCTATGTAGTCCCTGTACCAATACTTTATCTAAATAAGGGCTCACACTTCCAATCTGTCTGTTAGACAGAATAGACATTCACTATATACGTAAGTATTTCCGCTAGTTAGTGTTCCCTGACTTTGTCGGATGTCGTCCCAATGCTGAACTCATATATTCTCTGAGAAGCCACGTTTTTTTTCGGAAGGGTAGCTTGGGAGCGTGCAACACATATAATAAAGTACAACCACAATTTAAATGCAGATTCATGCAATTAATCTTGCTGTCCTTCACAGGCACACACTTACTCACTTATTCAATCTCTCCTCTTCTTTCTGAATTCTGAAAACTGACTCTGCATAAATAACACAATTTTATAATACACTGAAGGGGTGTTCTCTATAGTTTTATTCACATTACAGGCTTGAAACAGTGCAAATGTTTATTTATTTATTTATTTTTGTTCGTTTGCATTAATGTGACTTTATTCTACATTGAGATAACATACATAAGTTCACAGACACACAAACTAAAATACACACAGTCACATCAAGGGGCAATTTAGTATCTTCAGTCAACCTCACATGCATATCATTTGAGTGAGGGAGGAAACTAGAGAAGCCAGCAGAAACCCACACAAGGGTGGGGAGAACACTCCATACAGAAAAAACCCTGTCAAGTCAAGAAACATACCCATAACCTTCTCATTGTGAGGGCTACCCCTTTAATTTTGTCCTAGTTTTTATTACAATGTTGATATTATAGTTTCTGTTATTTTTAGCAGATTTACTAAATATTGTGATTCTTATCATGACATTGATAAATGAAGAAAAAAAAAGCATCCCTGCATTTTTAGCTAAATAAGTTGGGTGTAACGCTGGGGACATATAACTTAGGAACCAGCTGAACAAGAGATGTTGGATAAACTAACACAAAGAACTAAGACACCAGTGTCACCACATAGCTAAGCCATGTGAATGAACGATGCTCTGCTCTGACTCTGAAATTGAGACTTATAAATCCTGGCCCAGTGAGGCACACCTGGGTCAAGTCTATTTATTTATATTGTGCTTTTTACAGCTGTTGTTGTCACAAAGCAGCTTTACAGAATCCAGGTCCAAGCCCCAGCTGGGTAAGCCGAGGGCAACAGAAGCAAGGAAAACTCCCCCAAACATGAGGAAGAAACCTTTGGAGAGACCAAGACCCAAAAGGGGAACCCATCCTCCTCTGGTCAACACCAGAAATAAAAGAAAAGAAAGATAGAGTAGAACCCTGTATAATCGTTGTTTCCAGTAAATATAAGTTACAGTAAAAGTAAAAGAGTCCACTGGTGACTGTAACTGGAGGTTGACGATCTAATGGTGGGAGCTCTGTTTGAGTGGGGGAAGCTTTAATTTTCGTAGCAGCAGCTCCTGCAGAAGAGCCAGTCTGATGGAGTTGATCTGATGGTAGTTTTGCCGAATCGGTGTAGCAGCTGGTATGGAACTCAGAAACACCCAAACCACTGTGGTGGACAGCCACCCAACTCAAACAAAGAGAAAGGGAATTAGATATGTTTTGAACTCACTGTACAGACTGTAAGTTTAAAGAATGCAGTATGTGACTTCTATTACAACCTGACTTGGGCTATCCTTAGATATCTGGAAGTTACAATGTCTTCCCCCATCACAGTCTCAATAGACTCAGTCTGAGTAGAGTGCCAGCTACTGTGATATTGGGCATATACTCAACCAGCAGAAAGTAGTTTTAGGACTTGAATAAGATTCAAGCACACTAGAAAGTGTGGTAAGGGAGCTTGTAAATATAAATATTGCCCATAAGTACCAAACCTGACCAAACTCCCTTTTTCTTCTTCAAACTAGATTTTGTTTAAAGTTGTCAGCAGTGATTCAGACTTTCTCTCACACTTGCCACCTACACAAGAGCCTTTGTGTAGCTACGCCACAGATAAGAACAGATACATGTGAAGTCAGCTGGCCTTTTATATCCCAGAATAGAAGGGTAACTGCGGTGACTGCATCAGTGTGAGTATTTGTTGGAGTGAGTGATTTAATATGCTCTCTCCTCCCTTTCTCACTTTCTCCATGTAATTTTATATAATTGGTGGTCCCTCTGAGATAACCTTTCTGGAGCAAGCCCTTCTCTGTTATATTTCTTTGATTCAAAAGGCTCTGGCCTCGTTCTGTTGCCCATAATGATTGGGCATAATTTGATGATGAGAGGTAACCTTGGTGATGACACAACCCTCTCAATTCCATCCCATAATTACACCCACCCCCAATATGCAGCACATGCTCACAAACATTGTTTGATTTTTTTCACCCTCTTGATTATTTTTTAATTTGCAACCAGCCCACAGGAGTACACTTTCCAGGTAACATGCACACATACACACACACACACACATACACACACCTAAAGGGCTCTTTACTCCTTTTACAATGTGCTGTGTAAGTTCTAAAATTCTCAGTTCAAGAAGCAAACATTGTACTCAGATGTCTGAATACCAAATGGCTGTTTGTTAGACATATTATATTGGCTTTTATTATATTGGCTTTTATATTATATTGGATCCAGTTTTCTATACGCTATGCACTTTATAGAGTAAAGAGCCATTTGAGATTTTGCCCCAGTTTGGAAAAGGAGCATTCCATTTGACGCTGATATTGTGCTTGCAGTGGTAGGCTAATTTTGGGGAATAAAAACACATAAAGTAACTTCATAAAACACTTTTACACAATGAGGCAGTGATAGTCTCATGGCTACGGACTAGGCCCCTTATTCGGAAGGTTTTGGTTCTGGGCCAGTATGTTGCCCTGAGTTTGCCTTGAGCAAGGTACCATTCCCATCAATGCTCACCGATACTGGATATGGCTGGCAACTGCTATACTGTTGATGTATGGGTTAAATGCAGAGAATGCATTTTGTTGTAGTTCGCTGTGTCCTGTGTCTTCACAATGAAAAGTAGTCACTTTCACTTCACAAAGGTAGGTGCATTATTATATGAAAAAAGTTAAAAAGAAGCAAATGACAGCAATGTACCATGAGTCCTCCTTGTTGGTAAGAACAGCTAAGAACTGGTAACAAAATAAATGTTAAATCTTTAAAAAGTGACCTAATGTTTCTTGCTCAAAACCTTTACATTTTTGAGATGTTTACATTCACCTACTAGTTTTCAAATGTTTAGGGGGGAAATCAAGAAAGTGTATGTAGAAAATGCTTACTCAATATCTCAGCATACCTAAGTGAAACATCATGCATGCCAGCTGCAACAGTAACATTTTCTTCAGAATATTTATATGCTTGTATGATTATGATTAGTCTGTAATTCTCTAAAGTATTTTCTTGCATGTATATCCAACTCCAGCATCTCCCTTTGTGATAACTATTTTCTTACCTTTAGTCTGTGGGGTGTGCAGTCAAAGCTGCAGTTTCAGGTAGACCTGAAGTTTAAAATGGAAAGCCTCACCTAAACTGAATAAAAACCTTACAGACATTACAGAGAGATTGTAGAGCATGCTTATTCAGCCATCTTATGAAAAGAACATGTGCTGCATGTGAGGGTGATGAAAAGGGGCATTGTGTCATTGGAATGCGCAGTAGCTATACAGCACATCGCTCTTGAGATCTAAGAAGACTATCAAAAGACCCTGAACTACTACATGATGTATGGAGTCAGACAGAATTTATTACATTTTTCTCTTCCATCCGAGTCTAGGACCAGTTGGTGGCTATTACAAGTGTGCCACTCTGCAAACTAGATGGTGGCCATTAAGATTTGACAGAATGTTGAAGGAAATGGATGGCATTTATCAAAATCCCTGTGTGTTCATTGTTTAATATGAGTTTTTCATTTTACTCTTTTCTGATCACATTTCAGAAAAGAGTTTTCAGGCCACAACCCTCATGATTTCATGTAGCTAACAGCAGCTAAGTGAATTGAAAATTATTTTTTTTCATTGTGAAACAGCGCAGAGCACAGTGCCATCACCAAGCTGTTGAGCTCTGAACTGTGGTTAAAAAAGGGTGATTTTGTAATTATGTGCAACACAATGAATATCACCGTTAAGCGTAGCAGCCAAACTTGCTGAACTTGTTTCTTTGTTGTCACAGACAATTTTCAGACAACTTTTGAACAGTACAACATTTGATTTCTGGTTTGTTTAACATAATTCTGCTCATCTTTTCTGTCCACTGCTTTTTTCACATATATGATTCTAAATGTTATCAGTGGTGTTTTCTTGTAGTGGAATACCTTATTAATTTTTTAGGGGGAAATGCATCTCTACATTAATTCTGTTACTCATGGCCATAGCCAGTTATGAGGACACCATGATCCAGACCTCAGTAAATATTTGAAGAGTTAGGCTAAATATTCACCTGAATGAAAAAAAAGCAAACAAAAACAAATCAACAATCTTTGATGTCTTGGACCTCAGTAATTTCCACGCTATGTCTTTACTCTGTAAGGGAAAAATGTGAGAATTAAATTGATAGGTTCATGATTAGCACCAATTACATTTTTGGGACATATCAGTTTGTAATGATCATAGCAGTGAATAAGATAACCATAACTGAAGATAAGTGATACTGCAGCAGGTAACTTCTTCTTTATCTGCTTTATCAGTCTGGAACACCTGAATAAGTGCCTCAGCTCAGCAGCTCTTCGCCTTTAGGTAAAATGATCATGCAATGATGGCTACAACCAGCATTTTTATTTGTATATGTTTTATTATTCACTTATTCATTGACTAATGAAGAACATTAATATTTTAAATTAATATTTTTATCCATATTTACTTTTTCACACTTTATAATTAATCCCTTTTGTTCTGTACTTTAAATAAATAAATGCTCAAAATTCCCCCTAATGTTTGCTGGCTGTAGAGATTGTGTCAGTAAAATAACAAATTTTAACAAAATAAAGGAATACTTAAGCTGCTATATCATACTCTGTTTACCAAATTTTATTAAACTCTAATGAGATCAGCTTCCTTAGATTTGGCTTTGGCATATTAACAAGGGCACAACTCATCTCAAACTTCTGCATATCTGTTCCTGTGACCTTGTGTTCTTGAAATTATTGCAAGGCAGCTTGTCTACTCTTCACATTCTGGGTATTGAGAAACAACTAGTAATCCATAGCATGGAGGTGTCTTAATTTTCAATTAGATGTTTGCCTTGTAGGGTGTCCCTGTTTGGGCATAAAAAGGCTGATTTGGCAACAGTAGGGTTGTTTTAACTATTTAAATGTTTCTGAAAAAAAAAGCCTTGTATACCTTAACATATCGAAAAACGTATAAATTTTTTTTCAATTTTACACCCTGTCTTGGTAAATTAAGCTTTAAATTTAGATTTATTCATTTAAACTGCTAATAAGGCCTAATAGTTCAATTCAATTCAATTCAATTCAATTTATTCTTGTATAGCGCCTTTTACAACACAGTTGCCCCAAGGCACTTTACATTGGTGGTAGATGGTGGAACAGTTTACAGTAATAGATGTTAAAGCCGGACGACTACGAAGGAGAGGAACCAAAAACTCCACTGTGTGGAGAAAAAAAACCTCTGAGGGTCCAAGGTCAATCGGCTACCCAACCCCCTTGGGTATACTAACAGTACAAAGTTAGTTTGGTTTTAAACTCCAGGATCAGTAAGGAGTCCCAAGTTGCTTCCAGGTACCGATGAGCCGCCAGGGTCCCTTGGCGCATCAGATGCATCGTACAGACCAGATGGTAGCTCGGCATTGGACTCAGGTGATGACCACAGTGGGCCCCCCCGGACATGTGGGGAGAGAATGGAATGGGGAGGGTCAGGAATGAGCATGATCCAGTAGTGACAGACACAGAAATGAAACAATACAGTGCAATGGCATGTACAGCAACACCAGCGACATTAGTAGTGGTGCAATATGGTGATTGGTGCGGGTAAGCTAAACTAAAAAAGTAAGTCTTCAGCCGTGATTTAAAGACTGAGACTGAATCGGCATCCCGTACAGAAGCAGGCAAGCTGTTCCACAATCTAGGGGCCCTGTAACTGAAAGCTCGTGCTCCTATACATTTATTTATGCGAGGGACAATTAGGAGAACTTTATTCTGGGATCTAAGTGGGCGATTAGGTGTATAGGTAATAAGCAGTTCGGTTAGGTATATTGGGGCAAGACCTTTAAGTGCCTTGTAGGTTAAGAGGAGGACCTTGAAGTCAGCCCTGTACCTAACAGGAAGCCAGTGAAGCGAGGAGAGTATGGGAGTTATGTGGTCATACTTCCTGCTCCTGCTAACAATCCTAGCGGCTGTGTTCTGAATGCGCTGTAGGGTGCTTAATGTGCCCTGAGAGCTTCCAGAAAGTAGGGCATTACAGTAATCTAATCTACTGTATACAAATGCATGTACTACTTTCGCCGTGTCTTCCATTGACAGAAAACGCCATAGTTTGGCAATGTTCCAAAGTTGCAGGAAGCATGTCTTCGCAAATGCATTAACATGGGGATTAAATGAAAGATTTGAATCGAAAATAACACCAAGGTTACGTGCCAGAGTACTAATTAAAAACTTCAACCCTGCATCCCGGATATGCGAAATGAAGTTGGCCCTGTCTACATCACTACTACAAAACAAGAGCAGCTCAGTTTTTTCGGGGTTTAGTGAGAGGAAGTTGTTATTCATCCAATCCCTAATATCATTGAGGCAGCTAATTAAAGTGCCGGTTGATGCTTTATCACATGATTTAACAGATAGGTATAGCTGAGTATCATCAGCATAGGAGTGGTAACTAACATTATGCTTCCGTATAATAGTGCTTAGTGGGAGCATGTAGAGGGAGAAGAGCACTGGGCCCAACACTGACCCTTGTGGGACTCTATAGTTAACTAGTGACATAGGTGAGGGGGTGCCATAATCATCCATTTGGATGAAGTAATAACGGTTTGTGAGATAGGAGTTGAACCATTTAAGGGCTGTTCCGCTAATGCCGACAGTGGAATGAAGCCTATTTACTAAAATGGAGTGATCCACCGTGTCAAACACAGCACTAAGATCTAACAGAACAAGAACAGTAATGTTTCCTGCATCACTTGAAACCATTATATAATTCACCACTCTAGTTAGAGCAGTTTCTGTGCTATGGCCATGCCGGAAGCCTGATTGGAATTTATCTAAGACATTATGTGTGTCTAGATATGACTGCAGTTGTCTCGCAACTAATTTTTCTAGAATCTTAGAGAGAAACAGGACATTAGAGATAGGTTTATAATTACTTGGTGAGCGAGTCCAAGTTAGGTTTTTTAAGCTGTGGTCTAACCACTGCTGTTTTAAACTGATTGGGGACTACACCTGAGGTCAAGGATGCATTCATGATATCAAGTATAGGTGTTGATAGTACTCCTAAGGATTCCTTCAGGAGCTTGGTTGGGATGGGATCTAACCGACAGGTTGTGGACTTTGCCTGGGTTATAACAGAAATTAGCTCAGAGGCATCAATGAGATTAAAATCACTGAAATATTGTGAGCACTGTTCTGGTAATGGATTAATTCGAGGGCTAATAGGGCACATTTGGAGCCTAATGTTGTTAATTTTATCATTAAAAAACTGAAGAAACCTATTGTTAGTAATACTACACGCTGGCCTTCTATCAGTTTTGTCTGTTAGCTGAGCTAGTGTCTGAAATAAATAGGGTTATGGTTATGCTTAGGGTTATGCTTGTTGTTTTCAATAAGTTTTGAATAGTACTCAGTGCGAGCACTATATAGAGCTTTCTTATTTTGTTTTAATTTAGCAGACCATAGAGCCTGAGAGGCTTGGAGACCTGTTGTCTTCCATCTGCGTTCTAGCTTACGGCACTCCCGCTAAGCAGCCCGTGTGTGATCATTGAACCAGGGAGAGTGCCTGATAGTTCTAACCTTCTTTGTCTTAACTGGGGCTACCTGATCAAGGATCTGCCCAACTACTGTATTGTACATGTCGGTTATGTCATTAACAGTTTTGTTACAGGTGAAATCTATCTCTGTTACGGCCTCCATAAACTGGATACATTTAGCCCTGTTTAGGTGTCGTGTTGTACTAGTCCTTTCACTGAGGTACGGTGGAGACATAGTAATCTCAAACGTGATTAAAGAATGGTCGGAACAAAATTTATTTAAGGAATGGACCAGTACAGTATCAATGTCAAGTCCATACGAGATAATTAGATCTAGCATGTGTCCTTGTACATGGGTAGGTCCTGATACATGCTGGGTGCAACCGACAGAATCGAGGAGCGTTAAGAAGCTTTTGGCACCTGCATCCGTCTTTGTATCAACATGTATGTTAAAGTCGGCAAACATCACGAATATACTAAACCTAACAACCAAGTCAGAGAGCAGATTGCCAAATTCATTAATAAAAGGCAGCCTATGGTCCTCGAGGTCTGTAAATTAATAGGATATGGAGCGCTAAATCAGGCCTGATGCTTAGCAGCATCACTTCAAATGTATGGAAGCTCTCAGTGGTCTTTGAATCAACCTTAAATGATTCATCAAAAATTGCAGCCAGGCCACCACCACGTCCTACTGAGCGTGATTTATGCAGGTGCGAGAACCCATATGGGGAGGCTTCTACTAAGGGGATGGTGTCAGTGGGTCTAAGCCAAGTTTCAGTCAGTAGACAGATATCTGACTTTGTGTCGAGTACCATTTCATTAATAAGCACTGCCTTGTTTCCTAAGGAGCGAACATTTAGCAGTGAACTTAGTCAGACACTGTGTTTTATTTGTTTTTATGATGTGTACTGTGAGCAGGTTACCGGCGCAGGAGCCCCTAGATTGGCGTCTATACTGCTTCCTTATCGTACTAAGAATAGATATTCTCTGGTAATGGTGAGAGAAGTCTGGTTCTAAGCTAATGTGTGACATAGGGGATGCCGTGTTATAAGGAATCTGTGCTGAGAATATTGCACTGAGAATGTAGTTCTGTCTAGTCAGTGTCTTGTTCTTTATGTTATACCTTGTTTAAAAATGTAGTGTTTAAAAGCATCAAACAAGATGCAGTAATGTTGATACTGATGTGCTTGTTATTGTATCATTGGCAGACTACAAAAAAGACTTTACTAATCAAAAGCTGCCAGCTTTACAAAAAAATAAGGTTAAACCATGTGCTGCAAACTCTCTGGTCTTTAGTTTGATTGGAATTTTTACTAAAGTATCTTTGAAAGAAAACATGGATGGGTCTAGCATATACAGGCAATTTTTGTTTAGATGTAATATATTTAATTCTTGTGCAAATTAGGAATTAATGAATTCAGTCCATTATTTTAGCTTTTATCTACAAATAGCTCTTGGGTTTAAAATGGAATGGTGCCATAGGTTTTGTGACGGGAGAATGTATGAGGCTGTTTTTAGATTTTTTGCTGTTTTCAGTTTGAGCAGCTGTTGATATTGCTGTTTTTGTGCTCAAATACTCAAATAGCGAGCCAGGCCATATGGCTGCAGAGCAATTGAGCCAAGTGTAGAGAGAGAGGGTAATGGAGAAATTATCAGCTATTTCTCTTTTGACATCCCCTTATTTCTGTCTCTTTTGGTGTGTGTGCACTCAGTGAAAAAAGCATCTAATTTGCTCAAACAGACTCAAGCAGTCAGCTACTGTGACTGTGACTGCAAGATTATGTGGCAGTTTTCAGTTTTTCACAGTGTTTGCAAGATTTTAAGCTGAAGGTTGCCCGTAGGTCTCTGACGCAAGAGAGAGAGATTGAGAAAGAGAGAGAGAGAGAGAGAGAGAGAGAGAGAGAGAGA